>WNWK01004211.1:32806-145749 GCA_009830355.1 Cherax destructor | reverse complement strand
CTGTTGGCCCATTTTTGGGGGTCCTTCACAATCCCCCCCCATTAACAAATTTTTGCTAAATTTTTGCTACCCAAAAAAAGTTTGACAATTTACCCACCCCGCGAGTCCCCCAAACCAAACCCCCTCTCATATGTTTTTTTAAAAATAAATTTAAATCCCAAAAGGTTTTCAATAACCCTACTAGGCAGACTGTTCCCCCCCAAACTCCCTTTCCAAACCAATATTTTCCCCATATCCTTTTTAAATTTAAAATTTCTAACTTGAATCCATTATTGGGGGGTTTTCTTAAAAGATATCCTCAAGACCTTATTTATACCCCCTTTTTTAAAAAACCCATTTTCCATTTTCCTCGTCATGTCCCCCTCATTCACGTCTTACAAGTGAATGTTTTTGGGGTTTAATCTTTTTTTCAAGGAAGATTTCTAAGCTATTTAATTTAGTCATTCTACCCCCGAATTTTTTCTAACAAATTTTTTGCCATTCTGTAATATGGAGACCAGAACTGGGGCTGCGTAATCTAGGTGGGGCCCCACAAGATGTATAAAGCTGAAAAACCCTGGACTTCTTTTTCCAACACTTCTTAAAAATAGTAATCTATTTGCCTTATTACGAAGATTGCTGCCTGTTTAAGGTTGCTGCTTCCATCACCCCAAGTCCTTCTTACTAGTGGCTAAGTTCAGTTATTTAACTTATAAGTGTTTTGGTTATGACACTGACTTTAAAACCCGGGGGATTTATCTACATTGAACTGCATTTTCACTTTTCTACACGAATTGTTTGTCTAAATTTTCCCCGGAAGTTTTTATACATTTTTATGTTGAATCATCCTCCTACCTCCATGGCTGGCGAATTGCTCTTCACTAAATCTTCACGTTTATTATAAATAAAAACAATGGTTTAAGACTGATCCCTGTGGAACCCCCCACTTGTTACAAGTCCCCATTCGGATTAACCCCCATTTATGCCCTCTCTGCTTCCCATTGGTTTTTTTGACTCGATCCATGACAGCCTTTTTTACGCGAGCGCCACTTTTTGAAAGGCCCTGGTGCGGATTTCAGTTTTTTCTTTAAAATCTAAATAAACAATATCAATTCCTTATCGATCAACAGCCCCAAACTTTTTGAAGAAGGTAATAAATTAGATGGCAGGAAGAACCCCCGAATCCATGCTACAAATTATCTTCCAAAAAATTTTCTAGGGTGGGTTTTTAATATCAGCCATAATTGACTCTAGATTGGCTCAATTTTTAGGTTTTTGCCAATGGCTTTTGGTAGTGACTGTCCTTTTCTTTTTAAAATAGGAATTACATTACATCTTCCACATATCAGAAATACACTGTTGAAGAATAATGTTAGTAGTCCCCAGAGTTCCATTTTTTTTCAAGAACCCGGAAAAAGCTTCCCCACCCCGGGGTTTATTTTCCCGTCGGTCCCGCGTTTCATACTTGAAATCTTCCTACGAAGAAAGATTGAAGACCCTTAAATTACATTCACTTGAAGACGTAGGGAAAGAGGGAGACAGGGTTGAGGATACAAGTGGGGAAAAAGGATTAAAGGATATAAATAAATCTTGGGATATCTTTTCCAAGAGAGAACGCAATATTTTTTTAAAGGAAAGTTTATATTTAGAAAGGATATAGGAGTAGCTTATTTAAATAGGGTTATGAGGGAAATCTCTATAGGGTTATTAACTAGGATTGGGGGTTTCAAAAGGTTGGAAATTTATGAGGAGAGGGGTTGGGTTTAGTAATCATTATTGAAAAGAAGTTTTAAACTTTTCTTAGTGCATTTTAGTTTTTTAACAAATATTCTGTGGGACGGATTGTGAAGGCCTCTTAGTAGCCAACGGCCTCTCATGAATTTTCTTTTATTCTTTTTGGACGGGGGGGAAAGGGCCAAAGAAATAATTCTGATTTAAATGATTTTAGAAAATTGTTGGACTATTGAGACTGTTTTGAAGGGGGCCCAAAAGGCCTGCTGCAGTGTTTCCTCCTTTCTTATGTTCTTAAAAGTCCATCATGCAACTGGATCTTGAGAACTGCACCTCCCGTCGGGAGGACGCCTGTTGAGTATCTTTTTGTCAGTAGAGATAATCAACCCCCCGGGGTCTCACCCCCCTGGATGCAGGGGTGAGCCCCGCTCCTGGACCCACCTTCACTGGTGTTTCTAGGTCACTTCTGCTCCATGAGTTATAATACCTCTTAAAGTTATAAGGATCCTGCCTTCCTACATCCCTTCCCCGACATTACTTCCCGAACCTGTAATTTTAAGAAACTTTTTAAATCCTTGATTCATCTGAGTCTTAACTTAATTGACCCTGTTGCTGTTCCCATCTCTGAACATCCTGTCTCTGTCCCCTTGAACATGTACTCATTGGCGAGGAGAGAGATACATGATATTTTAAAACCAGGAAAGTACTTGAGGGCCTGGTCCCAAATCTGCACACCCCTAACAACATCTGGGGAGATATGAAGGGGGGAAGGAAACCCAGAGAGCAGGGTGCGGGTGGGGAAAGGGAGCAAGGGGTTTAAACCCTCAGACTATTCAACATCTTACCAGAAGATTTTCACACGGCTGGAACCAGTGTAGAACCCTTTTCAAGGGGAAAACTGAAAAGATCTTCACCGGGTGCGATAAACCAGGCTGTGGTGGATATGTGGGGCCCAGCAGCAACAGCCTGGTTGACCAGGAAGGGCCCCAGCGGCCGGGCCCCATGGCCGCCTGGGAGAGAGAAAAACTCTCGAAACTTTTTAAAAGGTATCCTTGCCAATTCCTCTCAGCATTTTATATGTGAACATATCCCCCATCTCCTGTCCTCCAGTTTTCGTCAGGTCGATTTTCTCCTCCTCGTAGGGACCCTTTATTCAGGACTAGTCTTGTTGAAAAACCTTGACTTTCAATTTGTTGACCGGGTGGGTTCCAACGTTGCATACTCCAGTAGTGACGACACGTACAGAGTCTGAAAAATTTCCCCTTGGTATCAAGGGACCTTTTTAGTTTCCCAGGCGCCCATATGCTGCAGCAGTTATCTGGGGGATGTGCCCTCAGGAGATGTGCTTCTTATTTACTCCCCCAAGACCCTTTTTTCCTTGAGTGAGGTTGCAGTCTTTGGCCACCTAGCCTATACTCTGTCTGTGGTTTTCCCCTTTCCCCCGGTTTCTTTGTTTTTGGCTTTGGGGGATTAAATTAAAGGGAGCCAGTTGCTGGACCATTTCAAGTGTTTTTCAGGTATACACAAATACATTTTATGAAATTATCATACATAGAGCTTTGTTTTAGAGAACCCTTAGTTTTCAAAAAGTCAGAAGAGGACTTATTTGGGATTGGGGTCCTTAATACCTTAATATTATAAATGTAAATTTTACATGTATATGTTATTATACTATAAAAGGATATATACTAGGAATAGTAAAAAGAAGTATATTTATGTGTTTAGCTAAAGAAAATCATTTTCTTTTGCTACATTCATTGGGTTTCTTTGCCTCTTTCTTGAACTGGCTCATGCTATCTATTTTACATGTGCAGGCAGTCTGTTCCTTTCCCTTTTGCTGTACAATAAAAAAGGGGTTGAAGCCTGGGCCCCTGACTGTGGGGTACTACAAAGGTGTGCCTCCCTAGTACTATGACTGCTTTTTGGGTTCCCAGCCTTAAAAATTACAAGGACATTTTGGACTGTTTGAGAGCAATTTTTTAAACTTGATTTAACTTAAGTTGTTTAATCTGTCATCAATTTTTCAGAATCCAATTGTTGTAATTCATCCTTACATTTTCTTTTTTGGGCCCAGGTCCAGGATGAATCTTACCATTTTGTTCTGGGTGATTTGAGTTTATCTTTCAGTTTTTTTTCAAGACAGAGTACCATGACAAGGGATCCAGAGACATTGTATAAGGGGTTTGAATAGGGGCCAGAGCCCTCAGTAGGGAAAACACTGTGCTTGTCAGGGAACTTAGTCTTTGGGATTCGTTTTTTTTGCTACACTGTTCCTATCAATTTCCTGAATGCATGGGTCAGAAGATTCCCAGATATTTTACTGAGGAAACTGAGGTGATGGATTTCATTTTCACCGGATATTAAAATAATTTCCCCTTTTCCCCTTTATATTTCGGGCCCAAAAAGTATGGCCTTTTGTTTTCCCCAGGTGTAACGATAGTTTGCCCACTAACCATTTGCTGCAGGACTCAGTTCCCAAAGAATTTAGCTTTCTTGTGGGTCTTTACCTGACATTAACAGAGCAAATGTCATCCGCATACAGTGGAGTTTGCACTTGACACTGATGGGGATGTCATTTAATTTAAAAAGAATAATAAGGGACCCAGAATGTAATACCGGGAACTCCCCTTTGGCAGTGGTTCTTGATTCTGGTTTTTATTTTCACAATGTTTCCTGTGCTAAGATAGGACTTAAACCAGTCTATGGAAACCATGCGATAGCTGAATATTTACATAATATAGGGTTGATATATCGAAGGCCTTTGCAAGTCTAAAGTACCATTCCATGAGGTTCCCTATAGACATTTCAGTTCTCATTTAACCATTAGATTAATTAGGAGGTGTCGGTTGAGTAAATCCCTTTAAAACCTGATTGGTAACTATGAAAAATGTTATCACTAAGATACTTAAAAACTTGAAGTAAACCCTCTTTTTGAATTTTGGGTATTTCACTGAGTATACTAATAGACCTATAGTTGCTGACATCAGACCTACTACTTTTTGAAGATAGGAGTAACTCTCCTTCTGAAACTCTGGCACTGATTAGTGGTGATGGACAAATTTATTATGTGAGCAATAGGGATTGTCAGTTCAGAGGCACCATCTTTTAGGAACTTAGACGGATGTTATCTGGGCCGGTGCTCTTAGTTGGGTTTAACCTGCTTAGTTCTTTTGCACGAAGTCATGAGATACCCTTACTAGTTGACAACTGTTTGGAGTTACCCTTTATTGGTATAGTATGTTTTAAACTTATCAGTCTGTGTAAAAGGTATTTGATGCAGTTGGTAGCACCTTGAACTGGGCCTCAATGTATATACTGTATATTTCCATTTTCTATAATTTTATATTGCAAATATTCTCGATTATAGCTAAATCGTTAATATTTTGCTTTATATTATTATTAGACTATTATTTAACTTAGCTCTATTTATTAGGTAGGATGTTATATTTTGTTGTGTTCGAGTGTGTAGTAACTGCCTTGGTGTTGGCAAACGACTGTACGCTGCCGGCGTCTAGTTGCTGGGAGGGTCAGTCTCTGAACACACCTGAGCTGGGTGGTTGTTCCTCCTTCTCTCTCTCTCTGGCCTGCTGCCCTTCGTCGAGTCAACTCCTCACTCTTGTTGTTCTCGACATTAGATTCTGTTGGGTAGAGTATGTATTTGTTGGTGAGGCAATCATACTTCTCAGAACTCTGTGTAACTCTGTTCACAGAATAGACTAGACAGTGATTTTTCGCGCTTTTTCTGGGTTGTGTGTCACTTTGACACTGATAACTCAGGTCTCAAGCTATAGCTCTGGACCTACTTGATAAGGCATCTGTGCACCACACAGTTTGGGATTGTTTATGCTGAACCTAGTTTCAGTAGAAAGGGAGTTTTATGACTGTTTGGGAGGATCTACTGATGGTCCCCAGTTAGGTCGTTTTCTATCTCCTTGTTCCTGATGCTGTGTTGCTGTTTGCCTGTTATAGTGCTGTTCTGCGAAGTGGTCATTTTACTAGACAATCAAGCTGTTCGGGTTGTCAATTTGTTAGTACAGCTAGCTTATGAGAAGTTGTTCTGTGACACTGGTTGAGTCGAGTCATAGTTACCGGAGCACACTCGTACACACATTTATTATTATTTGCATATATTATTGTTATTATTGACATTGTACCTGATGGTACTTGAGTCATTGAGTCATTTATATATATGTGCCCTCAGCACAGACTTGTATATGAGAGCAGTGTAGGAGCTACCCTCCTAATTATCCTAATTGATATCTTAATTAATATCTTTATATTTGATTTACTTTGCTACCCTAGATTTTCTCACTTTGATAATAAATCTTTTAAATCATTTACTTTGGTTAGTATCCTATCAGTTGCAATCCCCTTAATCTATATAATATGTCGGATAACTGAACCAGGATACTGACTTTGTTGCAAAAGCCCAGTAACAGGCTGGATGCTAGAAGGGCTTTCCTTTCTAGTGTTCACTGGAGATATCTATTGTTAATAGATATCGTGTCATTTTGTAACAGTTGGTAGCTTACTTACTAATGTTGATGCGACAGTTGTGTAGTACGAATTAAAACAATTTGCCACTTTAGTTGTTTCGTGGCATACCTTGTTTATGGCTATACCCCAACTGTTTGAGTTGTTGCTATTGCTTTCTAGGGTTATTCTTGTACTCTTTGATTTTTGAGCAATAGTGCCTTGTCTTTGCGCCTTTTATAAGCCTCTGCACTCTGTTCCCCACCCTTTGGAATTCATTTAGTGCTGCAATATCCTGTCTGTTTGCCTTAAATGTTTTTATCAACTGGTCTCTGAATTTCATATTATCTAATATCTCAGTAGTCATCCAGGGTTCAATTCTTTGTTGAATCCTAACCTCTTTAACTGGTGCAATATTATCAGGATGGCAGTGAACATTGTTTTGAATTTTTCCCAGGCATCATTTATGTCCGTGCAACTTGTTATCACCGACCAGTCACAGTTGTGTAGCATATTTACCAGTGTTTCTTTACTGTAGTTTCTAGTTGACCTAATTTATTGTCCTGTGTAGACCTATCTGTTCCCTAGTGATTTTCCTGGTACAGTAAATGATGAAATGATCACTAAGACCTGTGGTAATAATGCCTGACTGACTAATGTTCTCAGAGCGGTTACAAAGTACAGTGGTCCCTCGGTTTTCGCGATAATTCGCTCCAGAATGCTGCTCAAGTGCCATTACCGAATGAATTTACTTCCTTAAGAAATAATGTCATGTAGGTTAGTCTATTTCAGACCCCCAAAAATACACTTGCAACAGCACTTACGAAAATACACTTACATAAATGTTCGAGTTTGGAGATGCATGAAAACCGAGGGACCACTGTATGTGGTCAATTAGGGTGGCTGAGAACTGTGTGATCTGGGTTGGTGTATTAATTAGTTGAGTGTAACTATTTAAATCCAGAATTTGCTTATACCTTTTACATAGCCCGTTATTTTGCTGTTGAAAATAGATATTGAAGTCTCCTAGCATTACTGTCTCGTCATTGTTATCAAGTCCGGACAAGACTCTCGAAAAGTCCTCTAAGAACTGGTCATGGGTGGGAGGACGGTAACTAGTTCCTACTAAGATGGGTTTGGTCTTGGGAAGCAACACTTCAAACCATAGAATCTCCAGTTTATTGTCATTTAGATTGGGTCTTGGATTATAGGCTAATTCGTTCCTTATGTAGGCACATACCCCACCACCTTTTCTTTTCCTATCTAAGCGTTTTATATTGTAACCTTCTATTTTGACCTCTTCGTCTGTCACCGTATCATCCAACCAGGATTCCGAGATGGATATAACTGCCGCTCTAGTTCTGTTAGCTAGAATCCTAATCTCTGCCAATTTTGGAAGAAGTGATCTTGCTTTGACATGAATAAAGTGAAGGCCTGTTTTCATAAAACAATCATAATCATCAATATATGGTAAGGGGTCATTAACATTAAAAATAGGTAAATCAATGTCATCATTGCTAAAGGGTAACTGTGCCAAAGTGCATTTGTTACAAATAAAATGAAATCTGGCACCATTACCATAATCGAATACACATCCATTATGCACCCACCCCTTACACATTTACATACGGTGAGCTTACTGTTCTTCTTTGGCACTTAGTACAGTGAATACATAGGTCTGGTGGTGTCTGAGATATTAAGAGTGGCTCTATTCTCTCACATTGACCTATCTGTGTATTACAAATATAGTTAAGGTTATGAATACTTGTTACTAGACCGTCATTACCACCGTGACTTATTTGTCTGTTTTGCACCTGTACCATAGTTCGAGGTCCTGGATTAGTATGGATATCACCACTTAATAGCGCCACTATAAAAGGTGTGCGCCACTGTTTTTGTTTGGATATATGGTGTTGCCATACCTTGCGGCGATAGTGGCACTTACATTTCAGGTAGGATGGCCAATGTTGGGCTTTCACTTTCCAGGGAGCTATCACCCCATTCACCTTTTCCAGTCCCCATGACTGATTTCTTTCTTCAGGGAAATGCAATATAATGATAAATATAATTATGGCAGCCTGGACCCCTCTTACGCCAGCCATGGTTATTCTTCACTCTATCACTTCATAACAAAAATTAGTTTTCTTTTCTTTACTTTTTATTAAAAAGAAACCACTGATCCTATTAGACACCTAGCAATGCCTAGTAGCTACTCTAGAAATCACCACTGATTACTAGTAAATTTTCTGTTATCACATACCCCCATTATCCCTTACTTCAGAAACCCCCTTCACTCCTCACTTCACAGTCCAATTTCCCCTATCACACTTCTATCTCATTTCCATCCTGGCAGGGTGAAAATAAGTTTTAATCAATGGTGATGTCTGTCCAAAGCCCCATCAATCCCATTTAGCCGACAAAAATGTTCTTGAAGGGATAAAAGTAGGCACTGAATTTCTGCTTCAGGTACATAAACACTTCCCGGATTTTGTATAGAAGGTCATATCTGTTGGGCATATTCCTGTCTGAGAAGTGCAACATTCGTAGCAACAGAATGAATCTGTTGCAGGCACGGAAGATAGGAGTACTGATAAAGTTGTCTGTGGACCAGTAGTTACGTATATATGTGGCATAAGCATGACAGTGGCAAGGAATAAATACATTTCAGCCACTGTTGTAAATTTAAACATGCGCAGCCGTGTCGATTCCTCAACCTTTGCTGTGTTGTCCATGATATAGCGGTAATAATTGTTCATCTGGGTCACTATCAAGTTCATTATAGGCTCGTGAAAGTATAACTGGAAAAAGTCTAACTCTGTAGACTCATTTGTTATGGGACATTCTGGCAGGATGCCACTTCCACTCACATCAAAATCAAAAGGCTGTGGCACGAATACACTTTGTGTCCAGTTTCAATCACGGTCACATGGTGCAGAGTGGACTTGTGGCATGGGGCATGGGGGAGCAGGTGGGGGGACAGGAGTGGAGGCAGCACATGGCTGAGGGGGTGCCGGGCGGTCCTTTGTCTGTCCACCCACCGCGCCATGTGCTCCAGGCACCGTGCCTCCCACCACTTCTTCCTCCATCCCCGCATATTCACCTTCATGATCACTATCACTATCAGTGGCTGGGGTTTTGGATTGTGACCTGCCACGACCCTTGGCAACTGCATATGGCACACTGCCTGAACGTAGGCCAAGATACCTAAAAGTACGCTTCACAGGTGAATAATGAACATCACTATCACTAGACGAATCATCCAATGGCATAAAATCAATCTCATCGTCACTTACATCACTTTCACTAAAACACCGGGAAAATGATAGTTTCCTCTTGCGTAGTTGCCTATGGGTAACACTCGCCTCTCCAGAGGTGCTTGGCCCAGGGTCTTGTGTGGCCACACTGGCCACCCCAGAAGTGCTTGGCCTAAGGTCTGGTGTGGCCACACTGGCTACCCCAGAGGTGATGGGCTGAGGGTCATCTGGGTTATCGTCGATATTTTCACTAATTCCTTGATTATTAGTGGCCACATCAGTGTCAAATCCACTAATCTCACGTTGTATATCACTTTTCTCGAATAGTAGTGTGTTAATACGACGAGGCATGAGTGAATCACGAGGATGTGCCATGATGTTGACTCAAGATGGAGCTGAATGTAGCTGGTGCTACCATGCGGTACCCAGGCGTCCAGGATTTTTTTAACCACACTGTGTGTGCAGACTCATTCTCTCATGCCTGGGCGACTCAGGCCTATCGCGCCAATTTTGAAGGAATGAAAAATAAAATGTAAATATACTTTTGGGGCAGTAGCGGTAAGATCGTATATATACGTTTGGACCGTTTAAGGGTTAAAATCGTGTCATTATGATTTCGTGAGTCAGACCAGTTCAAAGACCTACTACCTCAACATACTTCACCACAGACAACCATCTAACATGGCAGGCACAAAGGCGACCCTTCCATGGGTGGCCCAGAAGATCCCTATGAAAAGTTATATGATGGTGACAACAGTTGGTATGGGAGTTGACACAGTTACTTTTTTCTGACGATACTGTGCTTATGGAAGATTCTAAAGAAAAGTTGCAAAGGTTAGTGGATGAGTTTGGGAGGGTGTGTAAAGGTAGAAAGTTGAAAGTGGACATAGATAAGAGTAAGGTGATGAGGGTATCAAATGATTTAGATAAAGAAAAATTGAATATCACATTGGAGGGAGAGAGTATGGAAGAAGTGAATGTTTCCAAATATTATGGAGTTGACTTGTCAGCGGATGGGCTTATGAAGGATGAGGTTAACCATAGAATTGATGAAGGAAAAAAGGGAGTGGTGCGTTGAGGTATCTGTGGAGACAAAAAACGTTATCCATGGAGGCAAAGAAGGGAATGTACGAGAATATAGTGGTACCAACACTCTTATATGGGTGTGAAGCATGAGTTATACAGTGGTCCCTCGGTTTTCGCCGAAAATTTGTTCCAGAATGCTGCTTGTTGCGATCCCTGAACAAGATAATTGGGTCAAATGGTTGATGGACCATTTGGGTACTGCACGTCCAGTATTTTACTGGGCTGCAGCGCCCGGTGTGACGTCACCATAGTTTATGTCAGGGAGGGGAACCTGGCATAAAGTCAGTATGATCATGACTTGACTGAGTAACGTGGCATTCCAGCTTGTCTTCTACTCAGTTTCCTGGAGTTTGGTCCACGACTGGACTGAGGAACGTGGCTACTACTGAGCTGTGGATGGCATAAGTGATTGCCTTGCTTGAATCCCAGCTTGCCAGACTCAGTTCCTGTCAGCTTTGGTGGCCCCAGTTTGCTGGCTTTGGTGGCCGCACGACAGTTCACTCAGTGTGACTCAGATGGCTCGTGTGACATCTGTCACGTGAGACACGCCGCTTGTCTGACATGGTGTGAACCAACGACGGAGGTGTCGAAAGGGCACAACTTGAGTGGGGCGCTGTAACACAGAGAAAAGGGTGTCGGTGGAGACATGGAGAGATGTGATATGTTTCGTGTGACACGGACAAGGGTGTCGGTTGACACAAGTAGCGAGTGCGTGTTACAACGGGAAAGGGTGTCTTCACACAGAGAGATGGAGGGTTAACATGAAGTGTGAGACATAGGGGCGTCGTGTCATGTGACAGTCTTGTGACATGTGGTAATGTCTTGTGACATGTGGTGTGAAACATGTCTTATCATTGAGTTTGTGATATTTCTGGTAACAGTTATTGTGATGTCTGTTACATTGTTATGGTGTTGTGTGACACGAGTTCAGCATAGTTGTTCAACAATGTGATATTATTGTTACCATAGTACCAAATTATTACACTTATCTATTGTACCAAAGATCATGCTATGCTTTTATTATATATGTACAAAGATTGTACTATATTTATATAGAATTTTTACTAGTAGAAAGAAATATATATTTATAAATTAATGTCTATTTATTTTTATACCCCGGACAAAAACCCTTTATTATATTGTTACGGTATTGAATTATTGGTTATGAGAGCAGTATCCCCTAGATTAACAGACCGAGTAATCGGGTTTGCCCATAGCTCTCGTAACTAATATTGTAATACTGCTCAAGTGCCATTACCGAACGAATTTACTTCCTTAACCCTTTGGGGGTCGACAGGCCTTCTGAGGAAAGTGTTCCTGGGGTCGAAAAATATTCGAAAAAAAAAAAAATTATTTTTTCTTATGAAATGATAGTTTTTTTTTCTGAATCTAAATAGCTAAACAAAAATTTTTTGCGATCAATACTTATGGAGATATGGAGGCTTCAAGTTGACCCAAAATGATCCGGTGACAGCAACATTGGCGACTTCTGGTTGGCCGGTAATTGTTTTTTTTTTAAGTTGTTTTCTTATGAAATTTAATTTTTTTTTTTCAAATAACTTTTAAGGACTGTGAGACCAATATAAGTGCTGTTTTTCAAATATTCACTCGCTAATTCTTATATAATAATGCCACAAAGTTTGTTATCACTAGTTTGATTACAAAACATATTTACAACAATGCACAATGTACAATTATGTTTATAACTATTGTTCAATCATATATATATATACATATTGAGTCACTGCACATGTTTCTAGAAGTTCTGCAGCCTGTGGAAGTCTCTGAAACATGGTTCCATGCACAGTGGTGTTTCACATTCCACACACATAAAACGAGTGTCTTTGCGTTTCTGTGGGCGTCTTTTTGTATGTGCACAGACATAACACCTCTTCTGAGCCTTTTTCTTGCAAGCAGTAGCAGGCAGTTTTGTTAGGAAGTGTTCACCACCAAGCCTCAGACGAGAGGGTAGTTGTTGGTAATTTTGTGGGCGGTTTTCTATTGCAGGTGGTGTTTCTTGGTACTTGGTGATTATTTGCCTGATAACAGACAAACAAAATTCGCCATATGGTGGTTTGTTTGTGGTCTTCAACTTATAAACATTATAAGCATTGAGCATGGAAATGTCCAGAATGTGAAAAAAGAGTTTTATGTACCACTTATAACTCTTTCTAACACAATCAGCAAACCCAATCTGCATGTCACATTTGTCCACTGAACGCATATTGAGAGTGTAGTCCATCACAGCTGCAGGTTTTAGAATGGGTTCATCGGTCTCTCTATTCACCCTGCCACTGTCTGCCATTTCATTAGGGTGAATTGATGACAACAGTATGACATCTCGTTTGTCATGCCACCGAAATGCCATGATATCATTGGCAGCAAACGCCTGCACCTCACCTGTATGAGTGCCTGCACTGAACCTAGGCATATGCCTACGATTTGCACGCACTGTACCGCACACATCTGTCAAGTTCACTCGCAAAAAATCACTGAGGGAGGGGCTTGTGTACCAGTTATCAGTATATAATATATGCCCCTTGCAAAGATATGGTTCCATCATTGTTCTAACCACATCACCAGAGATACCCAGTAACTTCCTGGTATCTTTCAATGTATTACTTCCAGTGTACACAATAATATCCAATACAAGACCACTGTAGCAATCACAAAGCACAAACAACTTTATACCAAAGCGTTTCCTCTTGCTTGGTATATACTGCTTGAATCAGTGACTCGTCAATAACAAGCTTCCTGAAGGGATAAAAATACATATTGAACTTCTCTTTCAGATACAGAAACACATTCCTAATCTTATATAACCTGTCGGTTCTGTCAGGCCTGGTTTTGTCTGAAAAATGCAACATGCGTAGAAGTAGCACAAATCAATTCACTGGTATAATATCACTGAAAGCTGGTGTTGCAATCAATCTGTCTGTTGACCAATATGATTTGATACGGTGCTTATAGACATGCGGCATAAGCATTATTGTGGCAAAGAAAAGATACATCTCTGCCACAGTTGTCTCCTTCCACTGGTGTAGACGTGATTTTGGTGAAAGAATCGTGTTTGCCATTGTGTAATCTAAGTATCTGTTGCTTTCTCTGATAATAATGTCTATCAGGGGTTCGTCAAAGAATAACTGGAAACATTCCAGTTCAGTGGCATTGTTCCCAAGTGGACAAGATGGGCGTAATCCACTGTGACTTTCATCAAACTGATGGGGATTGGGAATAAAATTGTCAGCTTCCTGCCAATCCCAGGTGCGGTCTGCTGGTGGGTACTGGATATTTACAGGTGGTTGTGGGGGTTGTGGAAGTGGAGGTTGTAGTTGTGGGGGTTGGTGGGTGGGTGGGTGGGTGGGTGGGTGAGGGTTGCCTTTGTTGTAACTGAGCTGAGTCAGCGGCGTGGGTGCCAGCATGGTCCAAAGCTGGTGCCTCGCGCGCCGCACCACCACTACCAGTTGCATGCACATTTCTCATACCAATTGCAACGCTATCATCATCATTTTCACTATCACTTCCTGTTGTACGCCCACGGGTTGTACTACGAGATGTACTCCTAACCCTTGGAAGAGCATATGGCACACTACCAGACGCATATACCGTCGTATATACTGACGCTTCACTGGTGAATATTCCTCTTCACTCGCGCTACTGGAACTATTTCGAAGGGCTTGGATTTCATAGTCACTATCAGTATCATCACTATTGCTCACATCTGAGTCTGGGACATTAGAAAATAGGAGTTTCCGCCTTCGTTCTGGTACAACTGTCCGTGAACAAGACGCCATAGCACCAGAGGTGGACGGCTGTGGGTCGTCTGGGTTTTCCTCACTTATACCGGTATTATGGTCACTAGTTTCGGTCACAACCGCCTCAAAACCTTGAAAGTCACCTTCACTAACACCCCCATCATATTTAGAACTGTCACTGATGAATAAAAGTGTCCCAATTCGCCGAGGAGTAAGGTGTTTCTTGTTGCGAGGCATGGTGGAGGTGGTGTACTGAAATGGTGTTCCCACAATGCACCACTGGGTGCCCGATTTTTTTCCTACTGCGCACACTGACCGCGCAGACCCATTCTCTCATCCCTAGGCCTACCAGCTATTTCCCGCTTAATTTGAAGCCGCTAGAATTTACGCGTACTAGTACGGCACCAAACCCTGCTCGTAAAACGTACTAGTATGGCACCGACCCCGAAAGGGTTAAGAAATAATGTCACGTAGGTTAGTCTATTTCAGACCCCCAAAAATACACTTGCAACAGCACTTACGAAAATACACTTACATAAATGTTCGAGTTTGGAGATGCACGAAAACCGAGGGACCACTGTATTATTATTATAATCAAAAGAAGTGCTAAACCACAGGGGTTATACAGTGCGGCTGGTTAGGACAGGATGCAGGGAGAATGGATTGTAAGAGAGAGATGGATGATTAGTAGGGTATGGATTGCAGCATTACAGTGGATAGTGGAGGGATAGAGGGTAGCAAGAGATTGAGGTAGAAGGGACTGAGGGAGGTGCTAGAGGTATAATCTTCAGAGTTTGTGTAGTAGGTCAGTTTCTGTCAAAAAGTCAACGAGAGAGTCAGGATTAAAAAAGGGTCCATCAGCAAGAAGGGAAGGTAAAGAAAGGGCCGCAGAGCGAAGACGCCGTTGGAGGTAAATTCTGCGTGCTCGTTGATAAGAGTGGGCAGTCCAACAGAATATGTCGAACAGACACTGGAACCTGACAATGCTCACAGAGAGGGGCAGGGAGCCTCTCCATGAGATACCCGTGAGTAAGACGAGTGTGGCCGATGCGAAGACGGGAGAGTGTAGTCTCCCAACCCCGACATTGGTGACAAGAAGAAGGCCAGAAACCTATACTCGGTTTAATAGAATGAAGTTTGTTATTTAGCAGGTCAGACCAGCGTTGTTGCCAACGGGTGCGAAGGTGGGTAGCAATGACCGCAAAATAGTCCGTGAAAGGAACACCTCTATATGAAACTGGAAGGTCATGTACTGCTCACCGCGCAGCAGTGTCTGAATGTTCATTGCCCTGTACGTCAACATGACCAGGGACCCAACAAAAAACAATATCTTTGTGCTTGCTAAAGATACGGCGTAACCAAAGTTGGATACGAAGAACTAGGGGGTGAGGTGTATAAATTTTACGGATCGCCTGTAAAGCACTAAGGGAGTCTGAAACGACCACAAATGGTGACACAGGCATAGATGCAATACGGATAAGTGCCACAAGAATGGCAGCAGCATGAGTTATAAATGCTGCAGCGAGGAGGCAGTGGAGATGTCATGTCTAAGGGCAATGTGTAGTGTAAATATTATGCAGAAAATTCGTAGTGTGGAAGTTAGGAGGCGTGTAGTTACTAAAAGTATTATTCAGAGGGCTGAAGAGGGGCTGCTGAGGTGGTTTGGTCATTTAGAGAGAATGGAACAAAGTAGAATGACTTGGAGAGCTTATAAATCTGTAGGGAAAAGAAGGCAGAATAGGGGTCATCCCCAAAAAGGTTGGAGGGAGGGGGTAAAGGTGGTTTCATGAGTGAGGGTCTTGGACTTCCAGCAAGCGTGTGTGAGCATGTTAAATAGGAGTGAATGGAGACAAATGGCTTTTGGGACCTGACGAGCTGTTGGAGTGTGAGCAGGGTAATATTTTGTGAAGGGATTCAGGGAAACCAGTTAGCTTGAGTCGAGTCCTGGAAATTGGAAGGAAGTACAATGCCTGCACTTTAACTCTTTCAGGGTCGGTCCTGTATATGTATGGCTTGAGAGCTAGTGTCGGTCCCGTATTTATACGCCAAAATTCTAGCGCCTTCAAATCTGGTGGAAGAAAGCTGGTAGGCCTACATATGAAAGAATGGGTCTGTGTGGTCAGTGTGCACAGTATAAAAAAAATCCTGCAGCAGGCAGTGCATGAGGGAAAAAAAAACTGACCGTGTTTTTGGTTTAAAACAGCGACTTTGCAGTGTTTTTTCATATGGTATTTAGGGTTGTATTCTCGTTTTCTTGGTCTCATTTGATAGAATGGAAGATATATTACAGAAATCGAGATGATTTTGATTGGTTTCACAATGAAAAGTACCTTGAAATTGAGCTCAAATTAGCAGAAATGTTCGATTTTTGCCAATGTTCAAGAGTAAACAAATCAGACCATGCGTCTAATACATGTCAACTGGTGAGTCCAATATTCTTTCACAAGTGTGCTGATATTATTTATACCATTTTTACAATAATGCAGTAGTCTGCATAACAGTAAATCTATTTTTTTGTGAGAATAAAAATTCAAAATGGAAAGCAAGAATAATATAAGAGGGACCTGGAGACATGACCAATGAACAGAGAAAATGTTATTTTAGTGCCAGGAATGTCTGTCTGGTTTATTCTGGACCCTGTTTTGAAATTGGCATTTTTTGAAATGTGTGTGAAATTGGCCATATTGCCAATTTCTGACCACTTTATTGGGTAGTTGAAGTCGGTAAATGGGCGATTTCTTGTACTCAGTCGATAGAACAAATGGAGTTCTAGTGAAATAGCTATGATTTTAGTCGACTGGAACAATGGAATTGGCCAAAAATAGGGCTCAAATTGGGCGAAATCGCCGATGCGTAAATATCGCCGATATCATTAACTTCGTGAGAGCGTAATTTTGTAAGTTTTCCATCAAATTTCATACTTTTGGTGTCATTACTATCGGGAAAAGATTCTCTATTATTTCATATTTTTAGTTTTTTTAAATTTTTCGACCCTGAGAGTGAGTTAAGGATCGAGGGTCTTGACCCTCAAAGGGTTAAATGAGGGGTTTGGGATATTGACTGTTTGGAGGGACATCTAAGCTGTTGTATCTGAGCACCTCTGCAAAGACAGTGATTATGTATGAGTGATGGTGAAAGTGTTGAATGATGAAAAGTTTTTTCTTTCTTTCTGGGTCACCCTGCCTCGGTGGGAAATGGCCGACGTGTTAAAAAAAATGGATACAATATTCAGTGTTTGTAATGAAAACTTGACTAATGTAAAAACTCTTGGAACTCATCAAAGGTACCTGGAGTATACCTGGAGTGTGTTCCAGGGGTCAACGCCCCTGCGGCCCGGTCTGTGACCAGGCCTCATGTTGGATCAGAGCCTGATCAACCAGGCTGTTACTGCTGGCCGCATGCAGTCCAACGTACGAACCACAGCCTGGCTGGTCAGGCACTGACTTTAGGTGCCTGTCCAGTGCCTGCTTGAAGACAGCCAGGGGTTTGTTGGTAATCCCCCTGATGTATGCTGGGAGGCAGATAAACAGTCTTGGGCCCCTGACACTTATTGTGTTGTCTCTCGACGTGCTAGTGGCACCCCTGCTTTTCATTGGGGGATGTTACATCGCCTGCCGAGTCTTTTGCTTTCGTAGGGAGTGACTCTTGTGTGCAAGTTTGGTACTAATCCCTCAAGAATTTTCCATGTGTATATAATAATGTATCTCTCCCGCCTGCGTTCTAGGGAGTACAGGTTTAGGAACTTCAAGCGTTCCCAGTAATTAAGGTGGTTTATCGCAGTTATGCATGCCGTGAAGGTTCTCTGCACATTTTCTAGGTCAGCAATTTCACCTGCCTTGAAAGGTGCAGTTAGTGTGCAGCAATATTCCAGCCTAGATAGAACAAGCGACCTGAAAAGTGTCAACATGGGCTTGGCATCAAAGGTAATGTATTACTCCTACATACAATACTCTAATATGTAAAGGTAAGGTTACTATGAAAACTTAGAAAGCCTGATTTACCAAAAAGTTTATCAGATGACTTACAGGCAAACGACAGCAAAAATACATTTGAATAAAATCCTGAACTGTTAAGTGTTTACCACAACAACATGAAGTGTCATGGCAATTTTAAAATTACACAATACTTAAAATTTTCCTTCCAAATATTACAAGAGGATCAAGAAAAACTGACTTTTAATTCATTTTTGTTTAATGAACTGTGAGCAAATTAATATGACTGTTGTACAAAAATTGAATCCTTATTATACTCCAATGTCAATAATAATAATCACATATTTCTAAAAGCATTCATCAAATTAAAAGAGAACTCAAGTAACGTGATACATTGATTATAGACAAGACTGTTCATCTTACTATGAAATCATGTGGTCTGTTCCTTCACTCTAAATTTCACTTACTCCACATAATAATAATTTAGTTTTTACTAGAATTTGACAATATTTCAAACTATAAAAGTAAAATCAAACAAATATGAAAGTTCTCTTATAAGATGACAACCTGCACAAGTACTTCCACATCAGCTGTTACACTCAAGCCAAGTACTGAAATTCAATATTTAAAAATCATAAAAACTCTATAAAAAAAGTTTAATAAACTAGCAACTGTATCCTAAACTCAGTTTTGAGTATGGCAATTCATAATTGCTATAAAAAATGTCATAACGTTACAAGAGAAAAAATGGATCCAACTATCTAGGTACTTCCTAGCTACAAGTTTAAGATATAAATCCTATTAGTTGTACTTACTTTAATAGCTTGTATTAATATCTGCATTACATACCAACTCTACATTATAACTATCAGCTTTGAATTTTTTTTTATAAATGTGAATGTTGTAACAAGCTGACAAAAACATCATAATCTGTTGCTAGTATCCACATTATCCACTGAAGTAATGATGTCACAGGAAACAAAAAAGTTACATTAAAAACATTTAGCCTACACGATAAATGTGCCAGATGTCTAAGTCCCAGACTTTACATAAAGTACAATTTATTTTTCTTAAATTTAATCAGTACCATATCTAAGCTGGTTAATAGGGTGCCCCTGAAACATTAACACACATACTGGTATTATTAATGATTTTTAGAATTTAAAATTAGCATATACCATACTTTTCTACAAAAACTCATGCACTCCCATTAAACATTGACTATCTGACTCTTTCACTAAAATCATTTTTAACTTTGTATTTATTTCATTATTAAATACCTCTCATGTTGATTCCATTTCCAGTGGAATGTCCCTATTTTCTCTTTTCCTGGCTGAACATTCTGTATCTGATTCTTACAGTTCTAGGCTTTAACAGCTTTCATTCAGCATTTAATATTTTCTTAGCATTTAATCCTTTTTTTTCTGCACCTTAGTTCTTCATCTTGTACACTAAATATGTACTTAAGTCATCTATGTAGTCTAATAACAAGTACAGAGGTAATGCAACAGGAAAATAGCAATACAGATAATCTTTTTAACATGGTCAAACATTCTTAACAATTACATAGGGATTTCCTTACCTTAACTGCAACATATAGTTTCTACTTAAGTCTTTCTATACAAGAGTGTATTATGGATCTGGGATCAAAACACTGCGGAAAACTGCATGCGAAAGAGGAAGAATAAATGGAAATATTCAAGCTAACAAATCCATTTAGTGAGGAAAGTTAGGATACAAAGCATTAAAGCAACGTGGAAATCTAGTTATTTTTAATAAGTTCTATAAAATTCCTCAAAAGTACATTTAAATTATTTATCTCTTGGGCATCTACAATAGATATACTATAACAGCAAACATTTCCATTGCTTATTTTCAATTTTCTTACTAACAAGCAACTCTAATTTCCAAGTGAAATGAATGTAGTCTTCTGAAGGTTTTTACTTCCTTGTGGCACGTCCTCTGCCTCTTCCCTTTCCTCTTCCCCTTCGAGGAGATGCAGAAACTGCAGGAGCAGCTTCACATTCATCTTCACTTTTTTTTCCTTCATCATCTGCTACTCCAACAGCTGATGCCTTATCAACACTTAAAATAATATTATTAATGTTACATAATATATATTATTAGTCTCTCAGATGAGTGCCTACATGTCAAGTACAGCACAGTATATTAAAGAGTATGTTATATAATAGAATAAATCAATATATACCATAATCTGTTTAACATATAAGAATACTACAGATTGATATCTATGGATGTCACATTTCCCTAAAGCTTGTAATAAACTGATACCACATGTTTCCAGTCCTTCCTAGTACAGTGGACCCCCGAGTAACGAGTAACGAATTTATTCCCTTAAGGAATAATGTCACGTAGGTTAGTCTATTTCAGACCCCCAAAAATACACTTCCACAAGCACTTACAATATTATACTTACATAATTGTACGATTTCCGGGGTGTTCGTTACTCGGGGGTTCACTGTATAGTGGAACCCCGAGTTTCAAACACTTTTCTCGAACAAATTTTGTCCTGAGTATCGAACGTGCCCAGTGTTAAGAACCGCGTGTGTACCAGACCTGTCCGCGCAGGCGTCGTAAGTCAGTCTAGCTTTGTTTATCCTCCAGTGAACATTACCCTACATGCTCATCCAAACATTTCACAATTAATTAATTGTATTTGGAGCTTGTTCATTGGTTGAGGCAGTGGTAGTAAGAGGCAGTGGTAGTAAGAGGCAGTGGTAGTAAGAGGTAGTGGTAGTAAGAGGCAGTGGTAGTAAGAGGCAGTGGTAGAAGAGGCAGTGGTAGTAGAGGCAGTGGTAGTAAGAGGCAGTGGTAGTAAGAGGCAGTGGTAGTAGAGGCAGTTGTAGTAAGAGGCAGTGGTAGTAGAGGCAATGGTAGAGGCAGTCTTAATGTAGAGTGAGAGGTGAGTAAACAAGATTAAATGAATAAACGAGAGAGAATGAGAGTGTAGAAGGTTCGCAAATTTTGTAAACAAACCAGTTGTTGTTGTTGTTGTTGCAGTTACCAGCCTGGACACGAATGAATTCTGTTCACTCCGTGAAGCTGACTGGAAAAACATCTCATATTTATGTTAATTTATATGTTTATATGTTAAGTAGCGTGTTTATTATATAATTTTGAAAAATATCATAAATGGATTAAGCAAAATGTCTATACAGTGGACCCCCGGATTACGTCATTATTTCGTTCCAGAATGCTGTTCAAGTGCCGTTACCGAACGAATTTGTTCCCATAAGGAATAATGTAAATTAGATTAGTCCTTTTAGACCCCCAAAAATACACTTACATAATTGTTCGAGTTTGGAGCAGTATGTAATACGGGGGTCCACTGTATTAACGTTTTATTGTGTTATTATTATTATTATTATTATTAATGCATCTCAGAGTGATTATTGTTATTATTATCATTATTAATATGGCATCTTCAAGACTAAATAACACACTTTTAGTGATTTTAATGTGTTCTTACACGCCAGCACAGGCGCAAGTTGTGGAGTTTAAAGCAGTTAAGTTCAGTGACAAAGTGTAGCGATTAAGCGATAGAAAAAGGAGGAAACGAAATAAACTCCTCACAGCATAAGCCGCTCTGCTTATCTTCTGCAAGGTATGTAAATGGTGTACGTACACCTCTTCATTTGTACATTATGGTTTTCTTATGAAAGAAGTGATCTAATGCAGTTAGCATTACAAACTCCGTTTTCTCTTATACTAACACGTCTGAAGGAGTAAAGAATGGGAAAATGTTTTCATAGCTGGAGCAAGAATGCCCGCCACCACCGTCCTCCCCCGCCACCACATTCGTAATGACATACATATTTTATTCATTCTAGAGTGTATATCAGGTTTCTATGTTATTTATATTGTTTATGTCATATTAGACGAATTGTGATAGATCAATAAGCTGTAGAGTTGATAATAGCATCATATTGAAGTACTATTTTGTCATGCCTCCTGACAGCAGGAACGAATTAATTGGATTTACATTATTTCTTATGGGAAATATTCGAGTTTCGAACTAGCTCCTGGAACGGATTAAGTTCGAAACTTGGGGTTCCACTGAACATGTGTTTGGCATATACAGTGGTCCCTCGTGTTTCGGTGATTCCGAATATTGGTGATTTTGAGTTTCGAGCGCTTTTTTCGGTCAATTTTTCCCTCGTGTATCGGTCATTCCCTCGTGTATCAGTCTGTACCAGACCTGTCCGCCTGCCCACGCTTGCGCGCCTCACCACGCAGGACGCCAGTCTAGCGTTGTTTACCATTGAGAAAACATTACCCAGCGCGCTCTTTCAAACATTTCACAATAAATTTATTCTGTTTATTGCTGGTTTAGTGATTGTCACTGTGAAATAAGTCACCATGGGTCCAAAGAAGCATCCTAGTGGCACCCCAGTGGTAGCATTCATGAAGGGAGTGTAGCATTCATGCAGGGAGTGTAGCAGGCATGCAGGGAGTGTAGCAGGCATGCAGGAAGTGTAGCAGGCATGGTGTAGCAGGCATGCAGGGAGTGTAGCATTCATGCAGGAAGTGTAGCAGGCATGCAGGGAATGTAGCAGGCATGCAGGGAGTGTAGCAGGCATGCAGGTAGTGTAGCAGGAAGGCAGGGAGTGGGGATTCCCCTTCCAAACACTAAGCCCTCCCTCACTCTCCTCCCTATCTTCCAGATGCCAGCAACTCTCTTCAATAAAGGTAAGTAAATGTTATTTTAAATGTTTAATTATAAATTTATTACTTTATAATTGTTTTGTGTATGTAAAACTATAGTATTTATTCTTTAAAAAAAATGAATTTTTTGTGAATATTTTTGGGTGGAACGGATTAATTGTATTTACATTATTTCTTAAGGGAAATAAGGTTTCGACTTTCGAGAAATTCGTGTTAAGGTCTAGCTCCTGGAACGGATTATGACCGAAACACGAGGGACCATGTACAGTGGTACCTTGGTATATGTTTGCTTTGGAGTAAGTCCAACTTGGTATACAGTCAGCCCTCCGTTTTCGTGTTTAATCCGTTCCAGAGGGATCGACTAAAACTGAAACCATTATCCCCATGAGAAATAATGTAAATTCAATTAATCCGTTCCAAACACCCAGAAGTATTAACAAAAAATTTTTTTTTTACCTTAAAGATAGATTTACATGCAGAAAAGAATGAACATTCAACATGAAACTTACCTTTATTGAAGACTGTTGTTGCTGGATAGAAGACAGGGAGAAGGGAAAAGGGAAGTGAGGCTATTGTTAGGAAGAGGAATCCCCTTCCATAAGGACTTTAGGTACCAAGTCCTTATCCGGCGTCACTTCCCTGCATGCCTGCTACACTCCCTCCCTGCCTGCTACACTTCCCTGCCTGCTACACTCCCTGCTTTCCTACTACACTCCCTGCATGTCTGCTACACTCCCTGCTTTCCTGCTTCACTTCCTGCATGCCTGCTACAATCCCTGCATGCCTGCTACAATCCCTGCATGCCTGCTACAATCCCTGCATGCCTGCTACAATCCCTGCATGCCTGCTACAATCCCTGCATGCCTGCTACACTCCTCCCTACTTTCCTGCTACACTCTCTCCCTGCCTGCTACACTCCCTCCCTGCCTTCTACACTCCCTGCTTTTCTGCTACACTCCCTGCATACCTGCTACACTCCCTGCATGCCTGCTACACTCCCTGCTTTCTTGCTACACTCCCTGCATGTCTACTACACTCTTTCTTAAATTCCATCGTGTTTCTCACTTTCTTTACCAAAGGACTGGCACTAGGAGCTTTCTTTGGGCCCATGGTGGCTTATTTAGCAGTCACACACAATAATCACTGGACAAAAACAACGAATTGTTAAGAAATATTTTGTATGAACTCGCAGGATAATGTTCACTCAACCAGAAACAATGCTACACTGCCTGAGAATGTGTGGGGGAGGCGGGCATGCGGGCTTTGTATGTGCACTGGGCACTGGACAGGTTCTGTACCATCACCGAAAACGGAGCCAATATTTCCACGAAAAAAAGTGCCCGAAAACTGAAATCACTGATAACGGAGATATATACATGAAAACAGTGTTGACTGTACGTTGTGTTTGGACACAAAAATTTTTGCTTGGTATATGACCTTTGTTTGGAATATGACTCGCATGCTAGAACTTGCATGGGTCAAAATGAGTCACGACACCGCGCACTACCCTTGTTTACCTCTCTCTCGAGAGAAAGCCACGACTGCCCACTAGCGTCAGTATGCCCATTGCTACCATTCAGTGAACAACTCACGTTGTAACTCTGTGCCAATGCAAGTGGGGATTGCAAATTGAAGCCTCTGCTGATCTACCACTCTGAAAACCCGAGAGCCTTTAACCCTTTGGGGGTCGGTGCCGTACTAGTACGTTTTACGAGCAGGGGTTGGTGCCGTACTAGTACGCCCAAATTCTAGCGGCCTCAATTTAAGCAGAAAACGTCTGGTAGGCATACATATGAAAGAATGGGTCTGTGTGGTCAGTGTGTGCAGTATAAAAAAAATCCTGCAGTACACACTGCATAATGAGAGAGAAAAAACTCTGACCGTTTTTTTTTATTAAAACAGCGACTTTGCAGTCGATTTTCGTATGGTATATATTGATGTATTCTCGTTTTCTTGGTCTCATGTGATAGAATGGAAGATATATTACAGAAATAGCGATGATTTTGATTGGTATGACAATGACAAGTACCTTGAAATTGAGCTCAAAGTAGCGAAAATGTTCGATTTTTGACGATGTTCAAGAGTAAACAAATCACACCATGCCTCCAATACACATCAACTGGCGATTCTTATATTCATGCACAAGTGCTCTGATATTATTTGTACCATTTTTACAATGATGCAGTTGTATACATAACAGTAAATCTTCTATTTTTTGTGAGAATAAAAATTCAAAATGAAAAGCAAAAGTAATGGAACAGGGGCCTGGAGACGTGACTAATGAACAGAGAACATGTTATTTTAGTGCCAGGAATGTCTGCCTTGTTTATTCTGGACCCTATTTTGAAATTGGCATCGTTTGAAATTTGTGTGAAATTGGAAAATTGCCATTTTCTGACCACTATTTTGGGTAGATGAAATTGGTAAATAGGCAGTTTCTTGTACTCAATCGATAGAACAAATAGAGTTCTATCGAAATAGCTATAGTTTTAGGAGACTGAAACATTGGAATTTGTCGAAAATAGGGCTCAAAGTGGGCAAAATCGCCGATGCGTAAGTGTCATGGCTACCACTAACTTCGCGAAAGCGTAATTCCGTTAGTTTTCGATCAAATTTCATAATTTTGGTGGCGTTATGATCGGAAAAAGATTCTCTATCATTTCATAAGAAAAAAATAATTTTTTTTTTCCAAAAAATTTTCGACCCCAGGAACACTTTCCTGAGAAGGCCTGTCGACCCCCAAAGGGTTAAAAAACATAACGTGTAGAAAACTCGGTTACCTGTGATGTGGAGGTCAAACAGCAAGGCTTCAACCAGGTCCAAATAGGAAAAAGAGACAGAAAAGAGAAGGGGATTCTCCTTCCAAACAATAACATTTCCTCCTCCTCCCTTCTCAGCACTATCCTAGTAGGCACTCGGCTCTTTTCAGCAAAGTAAAGTGAGGTTAAATTTCCATTTATTTCATCTAATTCTTTTGTATTTATGTATGTATTTTAGTATTAAGCAGTATTTAAATTATTTTATACAACCCCATCAATGTATAATTTGCCAATAACAAGAGGATTTTTTTTTCTCAAGGGAATGGATCAATCGTTTTCCCTATACAGTGGACCCCAGGTTTTCGTACGGTCCGCATATCGAACAATTCGGATTTACAACACTTCGGGTGAAAATTTGGTCTGGATTTCGTACCTCCATCCGGAAATCGTACGTATCAGATGCATCCACCCACCCCGGGACGCTGCCACTCATGCGTATGTATCTCAGTCTGGCTCTGTCACTGGTTGAGTGAGCATTCATCCAAAACATTTCGCAATTTTTGTGCTTATTTATTGATTGCGACTGCAAAATAAGCCACTATGGGCCCAAAGAAAGTTCCTAGTGTCAGCCCTTTGGTAAAGAAGGTGAGAAACACGATAGAATTCAAGAAAGAAATTGTAGAAAAATACGAGTGGCGTATGTTTAGCCGAGCTTGCCAGGATGTATGGGAAGTCAAAATATCACCCTGACCAAGCTGATACAAGCTGTATCTGCAACATGTTCAGTGAGAATATAAATTATCGGATACAATAATAGTGATCAGTCCACTCTTTCCCAGTGACATGACCCAAGCAAACAGTAAATACATTACTATACAGATCATAAAAGATCAAATAAAGGTTAATGTACCAGTGACAGAAATAAAGGAAGCACGATTACTAGGGTCCCATGATAGAAAAAGTGTTATGCTTAGATTCACCACACATGTCAGGAAAAAAGACCTAATTAGCTCATCTATTACAGCGAGGAAAGAGGTACAGTGGTACCTCGAGTTACGATATTTTTTCGTTCGAGAATGCTGTTCAAGTGCCATTACCAAACGAATTTATCCCCATAAGGAATAATGTAAAATAGACTAGTCCTTTTACACCCCCAAAAATATACCTACAAAAGCATTTAAAAAAATAAACTTACATAAAAGGGCGATTTTGGGGACCATCGTAACTCGAGGTACCACTGTATATATAAACGAGTGTCTGACCAAAAAACGTCAGAACCTCTTGTGTGGAATCAGAAAACTTAAGCGGGAGAATAATGATAAAATCCACCAATGTTTCACCTGGGATGGGAAAATTCTAGTGACGAAAACAAATGTAGGCCAATTATATACTATCACAAATGAGAATGAACTATCAAGCTTCCTTAGGGATGCAAATATTACAGAGACTGTCTAAATACAATGTCGGAACCAAAATCCTACGTGTAGTGTATGTTTTGCTCATCTACCTCATTTAAGTGCTTTCATTAGTTAAAAGCAACTATCTCAATGTATGTCTTTTTTCTTTAATTGCTATTTTTTGGAATATATTTTTATTTTTTTAAATACAATTTACTATTTGTCCATTTTCCAACCTCATTTCTATATATTATTAATTACCTTAATTGCTTAAAATTTGTTTAAAGCCAATTTTTTTAGGCATATGATAGGGTGGATAGGGGGGCAATGTGGCAGATGTTGTAGGTGTATGGAATATAAGGTAGGTTACTGAAAGCAGTGAAGAGCTTTTATGAGGATAGTGAGGCTCAGGTTACAGTGTGTAGGAGAGAGGGAGATTATTTTCCAGTAAAAGTAGGCCTTAGACAAGGATGTGTGATGTCACCGTGGTTGTTCAATATAGTTATAGATGGGGTTGTAAGAGAAGTGACTGTGAGGGTCTTGGCAAGAGGTGTGGGGTTAAAAGACAAAGAATCAAATACAAAGTGGGAGTTGTCACAGTTGCTTTTTGTTGATGACACTGTGCTTTTGGGAGATTCTGAAGAGAAGTTGCTGAGGTTGGTGGATGAATTTGGTAGTGTATGTAAAAGAAGAAAATTGAAAGTGAATATAGGAAAGAGTAAGGTGATGAGGATAACAAAAAGATTAGGTGACGAAAGATTGGATATCAGATTGGAGGGAGAGAGTATGGAGGAGATGAATGTATTCAGATATTTGGGAGTGGACATGTCAGCAGATGGGTCTATGAAGGATGAGGTGAATCATAGAATTGATGAGGGGAAAAGGGTGAGTGGTGCACTTCGGAGTCTGTGGAGACAAAGAACTTTGTCTATGGAAGTAAAGAGGGGAATGTATGAGAGTATAGTTATACCAACACTCTTATGTGGATAACAAAAAGATTAGGTGACGAAAGATTGGATATCAGATTGGAGGGAGAGAGTATGGAGGAGGTGAATGTATTCAGATATTTGGGAGTGGACATGTCAGCAGATGGGTCTATGAAGGATGAGGTGAATCATAGAATTGATGAGGGGAAAAGGGCGAGTGGTGCACTTCAGAGTCTGTGGAGACAAAGAACTTTGTCTATGGAAGTAAAGAGGGGAATGTATGAGAGTATAGTTATACCAACACTCTTATGTGGATATGAAGCATGGGCGATGAATGTTGCAATGAGGAGAAGGCTGGAGGCAGTGGAGATGTCATGTCTGAGGTCAATGTGTGGTGTGAATATAATTCAGAGTTTGGAAATTAGGAGGAGGTGCGGGATTACCAAAACTATTATCCAGAGGGCTGAGGAGGGGTTGTTGAGGTGGTTCGAACATATAGAGAGAATGGAACGAAACAGAATGACTTCGAGAGAGTATAAATCTGTAGTGGAGGAAAGGCGGGGTAGGGGTCGGCCTAGGAAAGGTTGGAGGGAGGGGGTAAAAGAGGTTTTGTGTGTGAGGGGCTTGGATTTCCAGCAAGCATGCGTGAGCGTATTTGATAGAAGTGAATGGAGACAAATGGTTTTTAATACTTGACGTGCTGTTGGAGCGTGAGCAAAGTAACATTTATGAAGGGATTCAGGAAAACCGGCAGGCCGGACTTGAGTCCTGGAGATGGGAAGTACAGTGTCTGCACTCTGAAGGAGGGGTGTTAATGTTCCAGTTTTATAACTGTAGTGTAAAGCACCCCTCTGGCAAGACAGTAATGGAGTGAATGATGATGAAAGTTTTTCTTTTTCGGGCCACCCTGCTTTGGTGGGAATCGGCCGGTGTTAATAAAAAAAAAAAATATTTTACCATTAGTCTATTTTACTTTTGTACAATTAATCTCTATATTCTCCTATAATAGTTCTTTACATTCAATTACTTTATAACTTTATATTGCCTTTTAAAAATTCTAAAATCACAACCAGTGCAATATTGAATCCAAATAATTGTTCCATAATAATTTAATACTACTCAAAGTAATTATTCCAACCAGTTCAATTAGCCAGTTAAATAGTAAATCATCAACATGGTAAAAATATCCTATATCTCTGTGACTATTGTTCAAAATTGTGTTAATCCAATAGGTAGTAAGATTAATTAATCAAGTATCATATTATTAAGTTTAGCATAATACAATGTTCTTAAGACTAGTTCTAGGATCACACTCATATATAAACATATGTTAAAATAATTAAGGTGCTAACTCAGGTGCTAAGTGTTTTAGATTCTTTTTAGCTGTAAATTGACTACCATAGTTCCTTTATTCATTTTTGTAAACATATCTAACGTACTAATTCACGTGCCAAGAACTCCTTTTACATTGTTCTATTCTTAAGTCTAATTACATTGTTCTATTCTTAAGTCTAATTACATTGTTCTATTCTTAAGTCTAATTACATTGTTCTATTCTTAAGTCTAATTATAGAATCACACTAAATCTTATGATTCCAAACATTGATCCTGATATCAACCTCTTATTAAATGACTTACATGAACCTAACAACAACTGTAATTATTACACAGCAGAACAAGCAAAAACAATACTCAAACCCAACAATAACATAACTATCTTTAACTACAATGTCAGATCTTTAAGCAAACATTTTGACGACCTCACTGCATTATTAAACTCGCTGCAGGCCAGTATGCCCATCATTGCTCTCACTGAAACCTGGCTAAAGCCTAATACTACAGATATCTATGCCATTCCTGGTTACACAGCCATACACAATTGTATGCCAGACCAACAAGGGGGTGGCACAGCTATATTCTACTCAGACCAGCTTGAATGTGTCAACAATACTTGCACAAGAGATGAACATGGAGAATATATAATAGCTAAGTTTAAATCCAAATACGTAGAAAAACCTCTCACAGTGATAAACATCTATAGAGTACCACAGTTAAATATTAACCAATTTAGTGAAAAATTAGGAAGTATGATTACTGATGCACACATGAAACAAAAACCATTTAATCCTCACAGAAGACTTCAATATAAATCTACTACAAGATCAGGACCCACAAGTAACTGAATTCACAAACATTATGAGCAACTGCTTGCTGCTACCAACAGTAACAAAACCAACAAGAATCTCTGAGACTTGTGTCTCCCTATTAGACCACATCTGGACTAACACCATATCCCCTTTAAAATCAGGCATAATCACAGATAATACCACAGACCACTATCCTATCTTTCTCATAACCAACCTCGGTAAATTACCCCTAAAGACTACAGTGGTACCCCGACTTACAATATTTTTTCATTCCAGAATGCTGTTCAAGTGCCATTACCAAACGAATTTATCTCCATAAGAAATGATGTAAAATAGACTAGTCCTTTTAGACCCCCAAAATTACACTTACAAAAGCATTTAAAAAAATAAACTTACATAAAAGGGTGAGTTTGGGGACCATCGTAAGTCGGGGTACAACTGTACTAAAGTTACCTTCAGACTACATAATGAGACAGCTATTAATAACTTCATAACAGCTATGACAAACAGAGATAGACATATATACAGATACTGACATATGTATTAATAATTTTCTTAAAAAGACCCAATACCTCTATAATATGCATTGCCCTAAAAAAACTAAACAGATCACAGCTAAGAGACCAAACAGTCCCTGGCTAACACCCAGCATTCTCAAATCTATTAATATAAAACACCTATATGAAAAACAGTACAGAATGGGTCAAATAACAAGAGACCAAACAAAAAGTTACTCATCAAACCTAACCAGCCTGATAAGAAGGTCAAAAAAATTGTATTATGAGAACAGATTACATAACTTAAAAGGTGATATAACTAACAAAACCAGATGAACCCCTACTCCCACCAACTGAAACAGCAAACAGACTCAATGATTTCTTCTCCACCATAGGAAAAAAGCTAGCAAGCAAAATCCCAAGTTCAAACACTCCACCTAACGACTACCTCACTGGCACCTACCCGAATACACTATTCTTAGCTCCGACCAACCCAACAGAAGTCTCACTTGTAATTAACACATTAAAAAACAAGGCAGGAGATCTAAATACCTTACCACCTTTTATATACAAAAAAACTTCTCAAGTTCTGTCACCAATTATTTCAACACTCTTTAACAAATCCACAGAATCCTCCACCTTCCCATCAATACTCAAAATAGTGAGGGTTACCCCCATACAAAAAGGAGATCAAACAGACATGAATAACTATAGGCCAATATCTAACTTACCCCCACAATGTGGGGGTAAGTTAGATATGTAAGTGTATTTTTGTAAGTGTATATTTGAGGGTCTAAAATGACTAGTCTAGTTTACATTATTCAAATATATCACGAACACCGGGGGTCCACTGTACCTTGTCCCATTTTAGGCAAATCTTAGAGAGACTCCAAAAACAGAGCTCTCTGGACAGATTTTTAGTGCGACGGGTCCAGTGCCAGTAAAAGACAAAGAAGGGAAGTAACCCCAGAGAGGGCTTTGATACCTTTAATCCTTATGGAAGGGAGATTCCCCTTCCAAACAATAACCTCAACTCCCTTTCCCCTACTCGCCTTCTTCAATACGCCAACAAGAGTCTTCAATAAAGGTATGTAATGTTCATTTATCATTAAAATTAGTGCTTTATATTCATTTCTCATTGTTTTCTGTATGTAAAACTATAGTTATTCTTTAAAAAATGTATTTTTTGTTAATATTTTTGGGTGTCTGGAATGGATTAATTACATTTACATTATTTCTCAAGGGAAATATTACTTTGGTTTTCGTACTTTTCGGATTTAGAACGACTTTCTGGAATGGATTAACCCTTTCAGGGTCCGTGCCATAGTTCTATGGCTTTGAGTTCAGGGTCCAAACCGTAGGTCTACGTCATGAGCTCAGCTCACTCAGATAAGCTGTGAGTGGTAAATTTGGGCCTGGATATGAGAGAATACATCTATGTGGTAAGTGTGCACCACATAAAACAAATCCTGCAGCACACAGTGCATAATGAGAGAAAAAAAACTGAAACCGTAATTATCGATTAAAACAGCGAATTTGCAGTGTTTTTTGTGTACTTTTTATAGTTGTATTTGCGATTTCTTGATCTCATTTGATAGAATGGAAGATATATTACAGATATAGAGATGATTTTGATTGGTTTTAGTATTGGAAATGTCTTGAAACTGAGTTCAAAGTAGCAGAAATGTTAAATTTTTGCCAATGTTCAAGAGTAAACAAATGACCTCACACGTCTAATACGCGCCAGCTGGTGGGTCTAATATACGTTCACAAATGTGGTGATATTATTTGTACAATTATTACAATATTGCATAACGGTAAATCTTCCATTTTTTGGTTTGAATAAAAATTCATTATGTGAATAAAAAATAAAAATGGAATTCATTTGTAAAGACTGAAAATGTAACTAATGAACAGAGGAAATGTTAGTTTAGTGTCAGGAATGCCTGCATTGTTTATTCTGCACCCTATTTTGAAATTGGAATATTTTGAACTTTGAGTTAAAGTGGCTAAATTACCAATTTCCAATCACTTTATTTTGTAGTTGAAACAGTTGACTGGGCGATTTCTTGTGCTCAATCGATAGAATTGAAGTAATACTAGTGAAATAGCAAAGAATTTGGTCGACTGGAATAATGTAATTGGCCTAAAATGGGAGTGAAAGTTGGCAAAATCACCAATGCGTAAATATCGCTAACGCATCAAAATTCACGAGAGCATAATTTCGTCAATTTTCAATCAAATTTCGTACTTTTTGTTTTATTACCTTCAGAAAAAGATTCTCTACCATTTCATAAGAAAAAAAAAGAATTTTTTTTTGAAAATTCTTGGACACTGGCACACCCCTTCCAAAAATGGCCTTGGACCCTGAAAGGGTTAAGTATGAAATCCGGGGGTCCGCTGTATTCGTTTGGTATACGTCCTGTTTGGTATAAGTCCAAAGTCCTGGAATGGATTAAGGACATATACCAAGGTACCACTGTACTATACAGTTGAAGATTATCACCTATAGTATACCACTGATGCATTTTTCTTTGGGAGTTCACAATCTTCATATGGTTCCCTTGTACAGTCTTCTCTTATACATTTCAAAAGTGTCAAGAGAGTGCTGGTCATACATGCTAAAAAATATTGACCATCTGTATCAGCTATGATAAAAAAAATTGTCCTCAGCAAACATATGCACCTAAGAAAGTATCAAGAAACAAAGTGACAGAAAAGGGACAAGAAAGGAAAATGTTATTTATTGAAAAGGTAACCAGTGAAGAAATCAACAAAATGGTATGACTGGATAAGTGCATGCTAAAAAGAAGTTGCAACATTTCTTTCCTTACAGACGTCTGAGGATAACTGGTCTATTGCTACTGGATTTACCATGAAAAAAAAAAAAGGCCGTTGTTTCTGGGACTTCAAGTTGATTTTGAGGGTTAGGATGTCTATCACCCTTTGCTCTCGGCGATTTTGCCAAATTTGAACCCTATTTTCAGCCAATTCCATTGTTCCAGTCGACCAAACTCATAGCTATTTCGCTAGAACTCCTTTTGTTCTATCGATTAAGTACAAGAAACTGCCCATTTACCGATTTCAACTACAATAGACCGTCATTTAGCACAAGTTTATGTGGCACGATTTGGGTATTGCACGATTGGAGAATTGCGGCACATTTTTATCTAACACTACGTAAAATTAACTTTACACGGTTCGTGGGAGGGGAAAATTTTTTGAGCGCGCGGTCGCCCGCGGTGGGTTACACCATTGAGTCAGTGGGGAGACCTACTGCTATCCCCTGCCACCCTCACCCACCCACACCACCCTCCCAGCCTTCAGTTTGGTTTATATGCGTGCAGGACTTGACTGACTTACTCAATGACTTGATTGACTTACTGAATGACTTGACTGACTTAATGAATGGCTTGACTGACTTACTGAATGGCTTGACTGACTTACTGAATGGCTTGACTGACTTACTGAATGGCTTGACTGACTTACTGAATGACTTTCTGACTTACTGAATGACTTGACTGACTTACTGAATGACTTGACTGACTTACTGAATGACTTGACTGACTTATTGAATGACTTGACTGACTTACTGAATGACTTGACTGACTTACTGAATGACTTGTCTGACTTACTGAATGACTTGTCTGACTTACTGAATGACTTGACTGACTTACTGAATGACTTGACTGACTTGACTTACTCAATGGCTTGACTGACTTACTCAATGGCTTGACTGACTTACTGAATGACTTGACTGACTTACTGAATGACTTGACTGACTTACTGAATGACTTGACTGACTTACTGAATGACTTGTCTGACTTACTGAATGACTTGTCTGACTTACTGAATGACTTGTCTTACTGAATGACTTGTCTGACTTACTGAATGACTTGACTGACTTACTGAATGACTTGTCTGACTTACTGAATGACTTGACTGACTTACTGAATGACTTGACTGACTTACTGAATGACTTGACTGACTTACTGAATGGCTTGACTGACTTACTCAATGGCTTGACTGACTTACTCAATGGCTTGACTGACTTACTCAATTGCTTGACTGACTTACTCAATGACTTGACTGACTTACTCAATGACTTGACTGACTTACTCAATGACTTAAAGTTAGATACTCAGTACAACCATCGACTTCAGTACCAGAACCTCTACCATCCACTTCAGCCCAGTAAGGCCACAGCATAACTCTCCACAATCATCCACAAACACCAGCACCCATAATTTAAGGTAAGAAATACTATTATTTCTGTTACATTTGTAGTCTTAAGCAGTAAAAACAACATAATACATCACGATAATGAACTACAATTACATATTCACTTTTATTTTTGTAAGATCTGTTGGTCTAAAAAAAAGTTGTTTGGCTTTTTGGGGGCTCCTTGGAACGTAACCCCATTTTTCCCATAAATTATTCAGTTCATCTAACACGATTTTACATAACACGGCGTTTTCAGGAACGAAAATATTGTGTTATATGACGATCTACTGTCTACTTGAAAGTGCAGAGCTGGAGGCCTGAGAGTAAATCAGCTGTTTCCTCTTTGAGTGATGAGACTAGCAATATTTATATATCCTCTGCTTCCCTCCATTATTAATTGAATCTCTTATACAGACATCCAAAAAATGCAACTCCCACGTTGATAAACAATTTGCATATAAACAAAATTTCCAGTACAGTGGACCCCTGGATTACGTCATTATTTCGTTCCAGAATGCTGTTCAAGTGCCGTTACCAAACGAATTTGTTCCCATAAGGAATAATGTAAATTAGATTAGTCCTTTTAGACCCCTAAAAATACACTTACAAAAGCAATTACAAAAATACACTTACATAATTGTTCGAGTTTGGAGCAGTATGTAATCCGGGGGTCCACTGTATATAGCCTAACATTTTAGCCTAGATGATGAAAAGAATATGTAAACTTTGAACGTGTTGACTGGTATGAAGGAAACCACTAATTCAGTCTAGCTGCCTCCTTCCTTTCCAGAAGGAAATAATCCAGTTTCATCAACAAAACAGAATACTCAGTGTTTTGACAAGAGGAAAGAAAGTGTGGGCCAAAGAACTCTGATTCCATCACATCCATATTCATCTTCCAATACAAGAGAGACTTGCTATAGTGTGCAGCAAAGTCTCCAATTACAGTGGTACCTCGAGTTACGATGGTCCCCAAAATCGCCCTTTTATGCAAGTTTATTTTTTTAAATGCTTTTGTAAGTATATTTTTGGGGGTGTAAAAGGACTAGTCTATTTTACATTATAACTTATGGGGATAAATTCGTTTGGTAATGGCACTTGAACAGCATTCTCGAACGAAAAAATATCGTAACTCGAGGTACCACTGTATTTCCAGGAAAATATAATACAGTGGACCCTCGGTTAACGAAAAAACTTCATCCCAGAAGCCTGCTCAAGTGCCATTACCGAACGAATTTACTTCCTTAAGAAATAATGTCACATAGGTTAGTCTATTTCAGACCCCCCAAAAATACACTTCCACATGCACTTACAATATTATACTTACATAATTGTATGATTTCCGGGGTATTCGTTAACCGAGGGTCCACTGTATGGTATTTCTTGGAACAAGTGAAAAAATGTGTACCAAACACAGAATATACCTAAGCAGTGACTGAAAGAGCAGTTAATATCAAGGGATGCCTACTCACCTTTTCCCTGTGTTATCCATATCACTTCTCCCTCCATCATCCTTCTTAATATCTGATGAACTCTTACTATTTTTCTTTGTATCATCAGTGTCAGATAGAACTTCTTCCATCGCTGAAACTGCAGATTTGTCCTAGTAAAGATAAAAATATATCATTAGGCATGTATGCTTATTATAACAAAAATCATTACACTTAATCAAACCACCACACAATGATAAAGAGCAAATTAGAACTTTTCTATGACTAATTTCTCTGAAATTTATGAATACAAAATGAATGAACTACATTAAAGTTTGTCACTAATTTCAATTCTTTATTCACAGGAAAAATTACATGAATTTTGTAAAAAAATAATAAACGACTATAGGGAAAATGGTAATGATGACTGGTGAACAAGACTTAAAAAAATATTTTGTCTCCACTCACTTTTATCTAACACGCTCATGCATGCTTGCTGGAAGTCCAAACCTATCGCACACAAAACCTCCTTTACCCCCTCCCTCCAACCCTCTTACCCTGCTTTCCTTCACTAGATTTATATGCTCTCCAAGTCATTTTATTTCATTCCATCCTCTCTAAATGTCCAAACCACCTCAACAACACCACCACCTCCTAATTTCCAAACTACGGATTCTCTGCATAATATTCACACCACACATTGCCCTCAGACATGACATCTCCACTGCCTCCAGCCTTCTCCTTGTTGCAACATTCACCACCCATGCTTCACACCTATATAAGAGTGCTGGTATAACTATGCTTTCATACATTCCCCTCTTTGCTTCCATGGATAATGTTCTTTGTCTCTACAGACTCCTCAGTGCACCACTCACCATTTTTCCCTCATCAATTCTATGATTCATCTCATCTTTCACAAACCCATCTGCTGACATGTCCACTCCCAAATACAGTAGGGCTCCACTTTTATGGCAGGTTTGGTTCCAGGTTATCGCTGGAAAGCAGAATGCCATTTTTTCCACTTATAAATGCATATAAATGCCAGAGAACAAGTTTACACTAACATATATTAAGCTAGCAATAGAACTAGGCATTTAAAAAACAATAAAGTAAAATACACACACACAGTACACTCATTAATTACCTTAAAATATTTGTAGTCTCAACCCTTTGAGGGTCGAGAGGCCCTCTCCCAAACTCGTTCTCAGGGTCGAAAAATATTTGAATTTTTTTTTCTTTTTTTTTTTTCTTATGAAATGATAGGTATTTTTTTCTGAGTATTATATGCTAAAAATTTTTTGTTTGTGATCAATACTTACCGAGATATGGAGACGTGAAGTTCACAGAAATTGAATTACTTACGGCAACATCGCAGACTACCGGTCACCCGGTAATAATTTTTATTTTTTTCAACTTTTTTCTTTTATTTTTTAATACAGTAGACCCTCATTTAGCACAAATTTATGTTGCAAATTTTGGGTATTGCACGATTGAAGAATTGCGGCACATTTTTATCTAACACGACGTATTACACGGTTAGCGGGAGGGTAAAAAAAAATTGAGCCCGCAGGTCTTTCACAAACCATCCCACTAACAGAATATTTGCCCAACCCAATTTTCAATGCTCCCCAAGCAATAAGCTTCGATAATTCTATTCACTCATGCGCAAGTCCCACTCAAATCAAATCGTGTGTGTGGGGAAGTACCCTGGCTGGTGTGTGGGGAAGTACCCTGGCTGGTGTGTGGGGAAGTACCCTGGCTGGTGTGTGCGGAAGTACCCTGGCTGGTGTATGGGGGAAGTACCCTGGCTTGTGTGTGGGGAAGTATCCTGGCTGGTGTGTAGGGAAGTACTCTGGCTGGTGTGTGGGGAAGTACCCTGGCTGGTGTGTGGGGCACGCTGGCTTTGTTTACGGGCTGACGCTGGCCCCACCCTCCAACCTTCATTATCTCTCTATGTCATATTTTTATTAATTTGGGCATCTTTATCATGCTGCTACATTATTTATGTTATACCTAATATTATTCTGGAATAAATATGATAGGTAGATAACTTATTGTTTATTATTTTTTTTATTAACACATCGGCCGATTCCCACCAAGGCAGGGTGGCCCGAAAAAGAAAAACTTTCATCATCATTCACTCCATCACTGTCTTGCCAGAGGGGTGCTTTACACTACAGTTATAAAACTGCAACATTAACACCCCTCCTTCAGAGTGCCGGCACTGTACTTCCCATCTCCAGAACTCAAGTCCGCCCTGCCGGTTTCCCTGAATCCCTTCATAAATGTTACTTTGATCACACTCCAACAGCACGTCAAGTATTAAAAACCATATGCCTCCATTCACTCCTATCAAATACGCTCACACAACCCCTCCCTCCAACCTTTCCTAGGCCGACCCCTACCCGCCTTCCCTCCACTACAGATTTATACACTCTGAAGTCACTCTGTCTCGTTCCATTCTCTCTACATGTCCAAACCACCTCAACAACCCCTCCTCAGCTCTCTGGACAATCGTTTGGTAATCCCGCACCTCCTCCTAATTTCCAAACTCCGAATTCTCTGCATTATATTCACACCACACATTGACCTCAGACATGACATCTCCACTGCCTCCAGCCTTCTCCTCGTTGCAACATTCATCACCCATGCTTCACACCCATATAAGAGCGTTGGTATAACTATACTCTCATACATTCCCTCTTTACTTCCATGGACAAGGTTCTTTGTCTCCACAGACTCCAAGTGCTCCACTCACCCTTTTCCCTCATCAATTCTATGATTCACCTCATCCTTCATAGACCCATCCGCCGACATGTCCACTCCCAAATATCTGAATACATTCACCTCCTCCATACTCTCTCCTCCAATCTGATATCCAATCTTTCGTCACCTATTCTTTTTGTTATCCTCATCACCTTACTCTTTCCTATATTCACTTTCAATTTTCTTCTTTTACACACCCTACCAAATTCATCCACCAACCTCTGCAACTTCTCTTCAGAATCTCCCAAAAGCACAGTGTCATCAGCAAAAAGCAACTGTGACAACTCCCACTTTGTATTTGCTTCTTATCTTTTAGCCCAACACCTCTTGCCAAGACCCTCACATTCACTTCTCTTACAACCCCATCTATAAATATATTGAACAACCACGGTGACATCACACATCCTTGTCTAAGGCCCACTTTTACTGGGAAATAGTCCCTTCCCTCCTACACACTCTAACCTGAGCCTCACTATCCTCATAAAAACTCTTCACTGCTTTCAGTAACCTTCCTCCTATTCCATACACCTGCAACATCTGCCACATTGCCCCCTATCTACCCTATCATACGCCTTTTCCAAATCCATAAATGCCACAAAAACATCTTTACCCTTATCCAAATACTGTTCACCTATATGTTTCACTGTAAACACTTGGTCTACACACCCCTACCTTTCCTAAAGCCCCTTGTTCATCTGCTATCCTGCTTTCTGTCTTACTCTTAATTCTTTCAATAATAACTCTACCATACACTTTACCAGGTACACTCAACAGACTTATTCCCTATAATTTTTGCACTCTCTTTTGTCCCCTTTGCCTTTATACAAAGGAACAATACACGCTCTCTGCCAATCCCTAGGTACCTTACCCTCTTCCATACATTTATTAAATAATAGCACCAACCACTCCAAAACTATATCCCCACCTGCTTTTAACATTTCTATCTTTATCCCATCAATCCCAGCTGCATTACCCCTTTCATTCTACCCACTGCCTCACGAACTTCCCTACACCCACAACTGGCTCTTCCACACTCCTACAAGATGTTATTCCTCCTTGCCCTACACACGAAATCACAGCTTCCCTGTCTTCATCAACATTTAACAACTCCTCAAAATATTCTCTCCATCTTCCCGATACCTCTAACTCTCCATTTAATAACTCTCCTCTCCTATTTTTAACTGTCAAATCCATTTGTTCTCTAGGCTTCCTCAACTTATTAATCTCATTCCAAAACTTTTCTTATTTTCAACAAAATTTGCTGATAACATCTCACCCACTCTCTCATCTGCTCTCTTTTTACATTGCTTCACCACTCTTTTAACCTCTCTTTTCTCTCCATATACTCTTCCCTCCTTGCATCACTTCTACTTTGTAAAAACCTCTCAAAGCTAACTTTTTCTCCTTACTACTCTCTTTACATCATCATTCCACCAATCGCTCCTCTTCCCTCCCGCACCCACTCGCCTGTAACCACAAACTTCTGCTGAACACTCTAACACTACATTTTTAAATCTACCCCATACATTTTCGACCCCATTGCCTACACTCTCACTAGCCCATCTATCCTCCAATAGTTGTTTATATCTTACCCTAACTGCCTCCTCTTTTAGTTTATAAAGCTTCACCTCTCTCTTACTTACTGATTCTATTTTCCTTGTATCCCATCTACCTTTACTCCCACTGTAGCTATAACTAAAAAATGATCTGATATATCTGTGGCCCCTCTATAAACATGTACATCCTGAAGTCTACTCAACAGTCTTTTATCTACCAATACATAGTCCAACAAACTACTGTCATTACGCCCTACATCATATCTTGTATACTTATTTATCCTCTTTTTCTTAAAATATGTATTACCTATAACTAAACCCTTTCTATACAAAGTTCAATCAAAGGGCTTCCATTATCATTTACACCTGGCACCCCAAACTTACCTACTACACCCTCTCTGCATGTTTCTCCCACTTTAGCATTTAGGTCCCCTACCACAGTTACTCTCTCATTTGGTTCAAAAGTTCCTATACATTCGCTTAACATCTCCCAAAATCTCTCTCTCTCTTCTACACTCCTCTCTTCTCCAGGTGCATACACGCTTATTATGACCCACTTTTCGCATCCGACCCTTATTTTAATCCACATAATCCTTGAATTTACACATTCATATTCCCTCTTTTCCTTCCATAACTGATCCTTCAACATTATTGCTACCCCTTCCTTAGCTCTAACTCTCTCAGATACTCTGACTTAATCCCATTTATTTCTCCCCACTGAAACTCGCCTACCCCTTCAGCTTTGTTTCGCTTAGGCCAGGACATCCAACTTCTTTTCATTCATAACATCGGCAATCATCTCTTTCTTATCATCCGCACTACATCCACGCACATTCAGACAACCCAGTTTTAGTAAGTTTTTCTTCTTCTCGTTTTTAGTAGATTTGTACAGGAGAAGGGGTTACTAGCCCATTGCTCCCGGCATCTTATTGATAGTAATAATAAGTATTATTATACAATATTTTAGTGCGGTGAGCTCACACCTCCACACGCCATGGTGGTCCATGAGTAACTGAGCTGAGAGACTGCTAGTGCCGTCTCCCTCATACCCCTGACTGACTGACTGACTTGACTTGACTGAATGACTTGATTGACTGACTGAATCCCTTACTGACTGACTTGACTGAATTGCTTACTGACTGACTTGACTGAATCACTTACTGACTGACTTGACTGAATCACTTACTGACTGACTTGACTGAATCATTTACTGACTGACTTGACTGAATCACTTACTGACTGACTTGACTGAATCACTTACTGACTGACTTGACTGAATCACTTACTGACTGACTTGACTGAATCACTTACTGACTGACTTGACTGAATCACTTACTGACTGATTTGACTGAATCACTTACTGACTGACTTGACTGAATCACTTCACCAGAACCTCTACCATCCACTTATGCCGACAACCAACAACCATCCACCTCACCATCCATATCCACTCTCTTCACAACCATCCACAAACATCATTACCCACAATTTAAGGTAAGAAATACTATTATTTCTATTGCATTTGTAGTCTTAAGCAGTAATATATCACGACAATGAACTACAATTACATATTCGCCTACAATTTTTGCAATATCTGTTGGTCTAAAAAAAAACTTGTTTGGCTTTTTGTGACTCCCAAAAACGTAACCCTATTTTTCCCATAAGTTCTTCTAATTATCTAACATGATTTGACCTAACACGATGTTTTCAGGAACGTAACTACCGTGCTAAATGAGGGTCTACTGTATTTTATTTTTTTCAAGTAACTTTTATGGCCTGTGAGACAAATATAAAGACTATTTGGTATATATTCACTCGTATAATATACAATAACCGCACAAACTTTGCTGTCATTATATTGTTTACAAAACATGTTTACACAAACCAACAATAAAAAATGTTGTTTATTACTATTTTTCTATCATATACATGTATATATGATATAGTCACTGGACATGTTCCTAGAACTGCAAGAGGTTCAGAAAGCTTGTAGTTGTGTGGGGGTGGACTTGTAAATATGCTGAGTCATGGTGTGTCTTGTCACAAAGATGCATCATACCATCACTCACTAACCCTCACTGCCTTCAACAACATATACCTTCCTCCCCACCAACCTACCTTCCTTTTTTCCTTATTTCCTTCCTACCTACTTTCCCTTCTTCCTACCTACCTTCCTTACTTCTTCCTACCTACCTTCCTTACTTCTTCCTTCCTTCCTCTCATCTCTTCCTTGCTACCTACCTTCCCTCCTTCCTTACTTCTTCCTTCCTTCAAGTAACTTTTATGGCCTGTGAGACCAATATAAGGTATATTGTATATAATATTCACTCGTTGTATGCTACACAATAACCTCACAAACATTGTCATTATATTGTTTACAAAACATGTTTACACAAACCAACAATAAAAAATGTTGCTTATTACTATTTTTCTATCATATATATACACACATATAGAGTCACTGCACACTTCCTAAAACTGCAAGAGGTTCTGTAAGCTCGTAGTTGTTGTGTGGGGGTGGACTTGTAAATATGCTAAGTCACCTGCGTAATTAGTGTCACAATGACAAATTACACCATCACTCACCACCCTCACTGACTGTCAACACACATCCCTTCCTCATTACCCCACCAACCCACATGGAAATAAGTCACTGTCTGAATTTTTTGGGTTATCCTAGGTTGATGGTCTCCTTCCTTCCTTACTTCCTACCTTCCTACCTACCTTCCCTACTTCCTACCTACCTTCTCTCCTTTCTATCTACCTTCCCTCCTTCCTTACTTCTTCCTTCCTTCCTTCCTCTCATCTCTTCCTTTCTTCCTTCCTACCTTCCTTCCTCTCATCTCTTCCTTCCTTCCTTCCTTCTGGTTTCCTGAGCATTGCTTTCGGTCACAAACTCCCCAAAACCATGAAATTCATCTTCACTGACACTTCTATCTGTGTTTGAACTATCACTTGGGAAAAAGAGTCCCAATTAGCCGAGGAGTGAGGAGTTTCTTAGCGCTAGACATGGTGAACAAGGAATACTAAAATGGCTTTCCCACAATGCACCACTGGGTCCCCGATTTTTTTCCTACTGCGCACACTGACCACACAAACCCATTCTTTCACATCTAGGCCTACCAGCCTTTTCCCGCTTGATTTGAGGGCGCTAGAATTTGTGTGTACTAGTACGTCAATAACCCTGAAAGGGTTAATGTAGGGTGAGAGATGAGTAGTGTTTATTGTAAGAAGTCAAGTGTGGTAGGTAAGGTAACCCTCCTGGGCACCCCACCCACATGCATTTAAAGCGTCCTAGACCGATAAATTGCATGTACAATACACTCATTACTTACCTTAAAATATTTGTAGTTTTAATGCAGGGTGAGAGGTGAGTAAACGAGATAAAATGAATAAACGAGAGAGAACAGAGATGCGGAGTATGTAAACAAGCAGAAGAACGTGTCTGATTATGGTTTATACACGTTCAGTTCCATGTTTGTGAAGCTTATACCATAATACAAACACCTTACATTGTGTACAAGTTGTGGCCACATTGGTACAGTAGAATAAATAAAGAGCTACACTCCATTCTCATGTAACACACCACTTTTAGAAGGAATGACGCTCTGAGTGAAGGCATACAAAAGGAATAATTTTCTACAGTTACCCCCAGTAATACTATTGTGTACACATTTTCTTTAGTGTTGAACTAAGGCGGACCCTCGGAAATCGAACATAATCTGTTCCAGGAGCTTGTTCTTAACTCAAAATGTTCGAAAATCGAATAAATATTTCCCATAAGAAATAATGGAAATACAATTAATTCGTTCCTGCTGTCAGGAGGCAGGACAAAATAGTACAGTGGTACCTCGAGTTACGATGGTCCCCAAAATCGCCCTTTTATGTAAGTTTATTTTTTTAAATGCTTTTGTAAGTATATTTTTGGGGGTGTAAAAGGACTAGTCTATTTTACATTATTCCTTATGGGGATAAATTCGTTTGGTAATGGCACTTGAACAGCATTCTCGAAAGAAAAAATATCGTAACTCGAGGTACCACTGTACTTCAATATGATGCTATTATCAACTCTACAGCTTATTTATCTATCACAATTCATCTAATATGACATAATAAACAATATAAATAACATAAAAACCTGATATACACTCTAGAATGAATAAAATATGTATGTCATTACGAATGTGGTGGCGGGGGAGGACGGTGCTGGCGGCCATTCTTGCTCCAGCTATGAAAACATCTTCCCAATCTTTCCTTCTTCAGGCATGTTAGTATAAGAGAAAATGGAGTTTGTAATGCTAACTGCATTAGATCACTTCTTTCATAAGAAAACCATAATGTACAAATGAAGAGGTGTACATACATCATTTACATACCTTGCAGAAGATAGGCAGAGCGGCTTATGTTGTGAGGAGTTTATTTTGTTTCGTCCTTTTTCTATCGCTTAATCACTACACTCTTAATGCTACACTTTGTCACTGAACTTAACTGCTTTAAACTCCACAACTTGCGCCTGTGCTGGCGTGCAGGAACACATTAAAAACACTAAGAGTGTGTTATTAGTCTTGAAGTAGCTAGTAGATCACTCACTAGCACTCAGGTAAGTGTCTGCAAGGCTAGTGAATGTAATGGAAACTCTTCCCCCCTTACATATCTTTTATAAGGTAGTAGGTTGGTAGACAGCAACCACCCAGGGAGGTACTACCATCCTGCCAGGTGACTGTGAAACAGAAACCTGAAACTGTTTTACATGATGGTAGGATTGCTGGTGTCTTTTTTCTGTCTCATAAACATGCAAGATTTCAGGTACGTCTTGCTACTTCTACTTACACTTAGGTCACACTACGCAAACATGTACACGTTTATGTATACACACTCATCTGAGTTTTCTTTGATTTTATCTTAATAGTTCTTGTTCTTATTGCTTTTCCCTTTCATATCCATGGGGAAGTGGAATAAGAATCTTTCCTCCGTAAGCCATGCGTGTTGTAAAAGTCAACTAAAATGCCGGGAACAATGGGCTAGTAACCCCTTTTCCTGTATAGCTTACTAAAAAGAAGAAGAAGAAAACCGTCAAAGTGGGATGTTTGAATGTGCGTGGATGTTGTGCGAATGATAATAAAAGAGATGATTGTAGATGTTATGAATGAAAAGAAGCTGGATGTCCTGGCTTTAAGTGAGACAAAGCTGAAGGGGGTAGGAGAGTTTCAGTGGGGAGAAATAAATGGGATTAGATCAGGGGTTTCAAATAGAGTTAGAGCTAAAGAAGGAGTGGCAATAATGTTGAATAATCAGTTATGGCAGGTAAAGAAGGAATATAAATGTATAAATTCAAGGATTATGTGGAGTAAAATAAAGGTTGGATGTGAAAAGTGGGTTATAGTAAGTGTTTATGCACCTGGAGAAGAGAGAAGTGTAGAGGAGAGAGAGATTTTGGGAAATGTTGAGTGAGTGTGTGGGGAGTTTTGAACCAAGTGGAGAGTAATTGTGGTTGGGGATCTTAATGCTAAAGTGGGTAAAAATGTTGTGGATGGAGTAGTAGGTAAATTTGGGGTGCCAGGGGTAATTGTAAATGGGGAACCATTACTTGGGCTATGTGTAGAAAGAGGTTTGGTAATAAGTAATACATATTTTATGAAAAAGAGGATAAATAAATATACAAGGTATGATATAGCACGTAAGGAAAGTAGTTTGTTGGATTATGTATTGGTGGATAAAAGGTTGATGAGTAGGCTTCAGGATGTACATGTTTATAGAGGGGCAACGGATATATCAGATCATTATTTGGTTGTAGCTACAGTTAGAGTAAAAGGTAGATGGGACAAAAGAAAATGGCAACAGCAAGTAAGAGAGAGGTAAAAGTGTATAAACTAAGGGAGGAGGAAGTTAGGGTGAGATATAAGCAACTATTGGCAGAAAGGTGGGCTAGTGCAAGTAGGAGTAGTGAAGGGGTTGAAGAGAGTTGGGATAGTTTTAAAAATGCAGTATTAGAATGTGGGGCAGAAGTTTGTGGCTATAGGAGGGTGGGTGCAGGAGGAAAGAGTGAGTGGTGGAATGAAGAAGTAAAGGGTGTGATAAAAGAGAAAAGGTAGCTTATGAGAGGTTTTTACAAAACAGAAGTGTTAATAGAAGAGCAGAGTATATGGAGAGTAAAAGAAAGGTGAAGAGAGTGGTGAGAGAGTGCAAAGAAGAGCGGATGAAAGAATGGGAGAGGCTCTGTCAAGAAATTTTGCTGAAAACGAGAAAAAATTTTGGAGTGAGATAAACAAGGTAAGAAAGCCTAGGGAACGAATGGATTTGTCAGTTAAAAACAGAGTAGGGAGTTAGTAGATGGGGAGCTGGAGGTATTGGGTAGATGGCGGGAATATTTTGAGGAACTTTTAAATGTCGATGAAAAAAGGGAGGCGGTAATTTCATGTACTGGCCAGGGAGGTACAACATCGTTTAGGAGTGAAGAAGAGCAGGATGTGAGTGTGGGGAGGTGAGTGAGGCATTACGTAGAATGAAAGGGGTAAAGCACCTGGAATTGACGGAATCATGACAGAAATGTTAAAAGCAGGGGGGGATATAGTGCTGGAGTGGTTGGTATTTTTGTTTAATAAATGTATGAAAGAGGGGAAGGTACCTAGGGATTGGCAGAGAGCATGTATAGTTCCTTTATATAAAGGGAAGGGGGATAAAAGAGAGTGTAAAAATTATAGGGGAATAAGTTTACTGAGTATACCAGGTAAAGTGTATGGCAGGGTTATTATTGAAAGAATTAGAGGTAAGACAGAGAGTAGGATTGCAGATGAGCAAGGAGGCTTTAGAGTGGGTAGGGGATGTGTAGATCAAGTGTTTACAGTGAAGCATATATGTGAACAGTATTTAGATAAAGGTAGAGAAGTTTAATTTATGGATTTAGAAAAGGCATATGATAGAGTAGATAGGGGAGCAATGTGGCAAATGTTGCAAGTGTATGGAATAGGTAGTAAGTTACTGAAGGCTGTAAAGAGTTTTTATGAGGATAGTGAGGCTCAGGTTAGGGTGTGTAGGAGAGAGGGAGATTACTTCCCGGTAAAAGTAGGTCTTAGACAGGGATGTGTAATGTCACCATGGTTGTTTAATATATTTATAGATGGGGTTGTAAAAGAAGTAAATGCTAGGGTGTTGGGGAGAGGGGTGGGATTAAATTATGGAGAATTAAATGCAAAATGGGAGTTGACACAGTTACTTTTTGCTGATGATACTGTGCTTATGGGAGATTCTAAAGAAAAGTTGCAAAGGTTAGTGGATGAGTTTGGGAGAGTGTGTAAAGGTAGAAAGTTAAAAGTGAACATAGATAAGAGTAAGGTGATGAGGGTATCAAACGATTTAAATAAAGAAAAATTGGATATCACATTGGAGAGAGGGATTATGGAAGAAGTAAATGTTTTCAGATATTTGGGAGTTGGCGTGTCAGCGGATGGGTTTATGAAGGATGAGGTTAACCATAGAATTGATGAAGGAAAAAAGGTGAGTGGTGCATTGAGGTATCTGTGGAAACAAAAAACGTTATCCATGGAGGCAAAGAAGGGAATGTACGAAAGTATAGTGGTACCAACACTCTTATATGGGTGTGAAGCATGGGTTGCAAATGCTGCAGCGAGGAGGCGGCTGGAGGCAGTGGAGATGTCCTGTCTAAGGGCAATGTGTGGTGTAAATATTATGCAGAAAATTCGGAATGTGGAAATTAGGAGAAGGTGTGGAGTTACTAAAAGTATTTGTCAGAGGGCTGAAGAGGGGGTTTTTGAGGTGGTTTGGTCATTTAGAGAGAATGGATCAAAGTAGAATGACTTGGAGAGCGTATAAATCTGTAGGGGAAGGAAGGCGGGGTAGGGGTCGTCCTAGAAAAGGTTGGAGGGAAGGGGTAAAGGAGGTTTTGTGGGCGAGGGGCTTGGACTTCCAGCAAGCGTGTGTGAGCGTGTTAGATAGGAGTGAATGGAGACGAATGGTTTTTGGGACATGACGATCTGTTGGAGTGTGAGCAGGGTAACATTTTGTGAAGGGATTCAGGGAAACCAGTTAATTGATTTAGTTGGACTTGAGTTCTGGAAATGGGAAGTACAATGCCTGCACTTTAAAGGAGGGGTCTGAGATAGTGACAGCTGGGAGGGACTTTTCTCAGCTGTCGTATCTGAGCTCCTCTGCAAAGACAGTGATTATGTAAGAGTGTGGTGAAAGTGTTGAATGATGATGAAAGTATTTTCTTTTTGGGGATTTTCTTTCTTTTTGGGTCACCCTGCCTCGGTGGGAGACGGCCGACTTGTTGAAAAAAAAAAAAAAAAAAAATAACACAATAATAATCACTCTGAGGCGCATTAAAAATGATAATAATAGCACAATAATAATCACTCTGGGGCGTATAAAACGTTAATATAGACAGTTGGCTGGTAACAGCAACAGCAGCAACAACTGGTTTGTTTACAAAACTCGCGAACCTTCTACACTCTCATTCTCTCTCGTTTATTCATTTAATCTTGTTTACTCACCTCTCACTCTACATTAAGACTGCCTCTACTACCACTGCTTGACTGCTGTGACTGCTTCTACCGCTGCGTGCCTCTACCCCTGCCTGCCTCTACCCCTGCCTGCCTCTACCCCTGCCTGCCTCTACCCCTGCCTGCCTCTACCCCTGCCTGCCTCTACCAATGCCTGCCTCTACCAATGCCTGCCTCTACCAATGCCTGCCTCTACCAATGCCTGCCTCTACCAATGCCTGCCTCTCTCTACCACTGCCTCTCTCTACCACTGCCTCCCTCTACCACTGCCTCTACCCCTGCCTGCCTCTACCCCTGCCTGCCTCTACCACTGCCTCTACCCCTGCCTCTCACTACCACTGCCTCTCTCTACCACTGCCTGCCTCTACCACTGCCTGTTTCTACCACTGCCTGCCTCGACCTCCTTTGGGGGTCGGTGCCGTACTAGTACGTTTTACGAGCAGGGGTCGGTGCCTTACTAGTATGCGTAAATTCTAGCAGCCTCAAATTAAGTGGGAAACGGCTGGTAGCCCTACATATGAAAGAATGGGTCTGTGTGGTCCGTGTGCGCAGCATAAAAATCCTGCACCACACACTGCAGACTATTTTCGTATGGTATTTATTGATGTATTCTCGTTTTCGTGGTCTCATTTGATAGAATGGAAGATATATTACAGAAATAGAGATGATTTTGATTGGTTTGACAATGACAAGTACCTTGAAATTGAGCTCAAAGTAGCGAAAATGTTAGATTTTTGACGATGTTCAAGAGTAAACAAATCCCACCATGCGTCCAATACACATCAACTGGCGAGTCTAATATTCATGCACAAGTGCTCTGATATTCTTTATACCATTTTTACAATGATGCAGTTGTATACATAACAGTAAATCTTCTATTTTTTGTGAGAATAAAAATTCAAAATGAAAAGCAAAAGTAATGTAAGAGGGGCCTGGAGACGTGACTAATGAACAGAGAAGATGTTATTTTAGTGCTAGGAATGTCTGCTTTGTTTTTCTGGACCCTATTTTGAAATTGGCATCTTTGAAATTTGTGTGAAATTGGCCAAATTGCCATTTTCTGACCATTATTTTAGGTAGTTGAAATTGATAAATAGGCGGTTCCTTGTAATCAATCGATAGAAGAAATGGAGTTCTAGCGAAATAGCTATAATTTTAGTAAACTGAAACAATGGAATTTGCCGGAAATAGGGCTCAACGTGGGCGAAATCGCCGATGCATAAATGTCATCGATACCACTAACTTCATGAAAGCATAATTCCGTTAGTTTTCGATCAAATTTCATAATTTTTGTGGCATTATGATCGGAAAAAGATTCTCTATAATTTCACATGAATTTTTTTTTTTTTTTTTTCCAAAAAATTTTTGACCCCAGGAACAGGTTTCCAAGAAGGCCTGTCGACCCCCAAAGGGCTAATGAACAAACTCCAAACACAATTAATTAATTGTGAAATGTTTGGATGAGCGTGCAGGGTAATGTTCACTCAAGTATAAACAACGCTAGACTGGCTCCCGACGCTTGCGCAGTGAGGCACCCAAGCGCGCCTGGGCGGACAGGTCTGGTACGCACTTGTTTGACTGGCAGAAAGTGTTCGATTACCGAAATAAAATTTGTTGTTCTATTTCCGATTTGTTCGATTGCCAAGGTGTTCGATTTTCGAGGGTCCACTGTACTGAAAATGTTATTCTTTCTGACACTCCGACAAAACAATTGGAAAAAAATCTCATATTTATGTCAACTTATTCTACTGTGGAGTGTATTTATCATGTTTATATGTTATGTAGTGTGTTTATTATATAATTTTGAAAAATATCGCAGATGGGTTAATAAAAAATGAGTATATTAATGTAATATACGACACTTAATGCGCCTGAGTGATTATTATTGCGTATCATTATTATTAATATGGTGTCTTCAAGACTAATAACACACTCTTAGTGCTTTTAATGTGTACCTGTATGCCAGCACAGTGTGTAAGTTTATTTAGGTAGAGGTACATATAAGTATAATTATCAGAGTAGTATATATAAAATAACTTTAAAACACTTGAAATTTTGGAAAGTTTCCAGACATAATGGAGACACGTGGTGCTCACGGAGAAAGTAACAAACCTAGAGGCGCACGGTGACCGTATTATAAAGTCAGGTGGGGGAGAGCCCTATACAGAGTTCTGGTCATAATTTGAAATAATCTATACCACGGGTGGGGTTAGAACCGGTAATCAGTCTCAAAACTCCAGATGCGATGGTCTGGAGTTTTGTGACTCTCTGATCGCGGGTTCTAACCTAACCCGTGGTATGGATTGTTTGCAATCATGTCATTACGGTTTCATGAGTCATAGTTTGAAATGTCCGTATTAGCAGAATGCCATATGGCTAAACACCGTTAAGCAGGGCCCTACTGTATGCAAATACATTCACTTCCTCCACACTCCCTCCCTATAATCTGATATCTAATCTTTCATTACCAAATTTTTTTTATCCTTGCCAACTTTTTTTTTTCAACATGTCGGCCGTTTCCCACGGAGGTAGGGTGACCCAAAAAGAAAGAAAAAACTTTCATCATTCAACACTTTCACCATCACTCATACATAATCACTGTCTTTGCAGAGGCGCTTAGATACGACAGTTTAGAAGTCCCTCCAAACTGCCAATATCCCAAACCCCTCCTTGACTGTTTCGGTCGTATATATACGTCTTACGAGCCAGTGTTTCGGACGTATATAAGTATACTCACAAATTCTAGCGGCCTCAAATCAAGCGGGAGAAAGTTGGTAGGCCCACATATGAGAGAATGGGTCTGTGTGGTCAGTGTGCGCGGTATAAAAAAATCCTGCAGCACACAGTGCATAATGAGGAAAAAAAAAAAACTCCGACCATGTTTTTGGATTAAAACGACGACTTTGAGGTGTATTTTCCTATAGTATTTATGGTTGTATTCTCTTTTTCGTGGTCTCATTTGACAGAATGGAAAACATATTACAGGAATAGAGATGATTTTGATTAGTTTCATGATAAAAACGATCTTGAAATTGAGCTCAAAGTAGCAGAAATGTTCGATTTTTGCCAATGTTCAGGAGTAAACAAATCATGCCACGTGTCCAATACACATCAACTGGTGAGTCTAATATTCTTTCACACGTGCACAGATATTATTTATACCATTTTTACAATAATGCAATAGTCTGCATAACAATAAATCTTCTATTTTTTGTGTGAATAAATCAAAATAGAAAGCAAGAGTAATATAAGAGGGGCCTAAAGATGTGATTAATGAACATATAACATCTTATTTTAGTGCCAGGAATGTCTGCATTGTTTATTCTGGACCCTATTTTGAAATTGACAGCTTTTTTATTTTGCATGAAATTGGTGAAATTGCCAATTTCTCACCACTTTATTGGGTAGTTGAAATCGGTAAATTGGTGGTTTCTTGTACTCAATCGATAGAACAAATGAAGTTCTAAAGAAATAGCTATGAGTTTGGTCGACTGTAACAATGGAATTGGCTGAAAATAGGGCTCAAAGTTGGCGAAATCGCCGATGCGTATATATCACTAAATTTGCGAGAGCATAATTTTTTAAGTTTTCCATCAAATTTCGTACTTTTGGTGTCATTACCATTGGAAAACGATTCTCTATCATTTCATAAGAAAAAATAATTTATTTTTTTTCCAAAACTTTGCGACATAGAATGACAGTTTCAGAATGGGGCCTCCGACAGTCAAAGGGTTAAAGTGCAGGCATTGTACTTCCCATTTCCAGGATTCAAGTCAGGCTAACTGGTTTTCCTGAATCCCTTCACAAAATATTACCCTGCTCACACTCCAACAGCTCGTCAGGTCCCAAAAACCATTTGTCTCCATTCACTTCTATCTAACACGCTCACGGACACTTCCTGGAAGTCCAAGCCCCTCGCCCACAAAACCTCCTTTACCCTCTTCCCTCCAAACTTTTCGAGGACGACCCCTATCCCACCTTCCTTCCCCTACAGATTTGTATGCTCTCCAAGTCATTCTACTTTTTTCAATTCTCTCTAAATGACCAAACCACCTCAATAACCCCTCTTCAGCCCTCTGACTAATACTTTTAGTAACTCCACACCTCCTAATTTCCACACTACGAATTCTCTGCATAATATTTACACCACACATTGCCCTTAGACAGGACATCTCCACTGTGTCCAGCCTCTTCATCGTTGCAGCATTTACAACCCAGGCTTCACACCCATATAAGAGTGTTGGTACCACTATACTTTCGTACATTCCCTTCTTTGCCTCTATGGAAAACGTTTTTTGTCTCCACAGATACCTCAATGCACCACTCATCTTTTTTCCTCCATCAATTCTATGGTTAACCTCATCCTTCATAAACCTATCCGCTGACAAGTCAACTCACAAATATCTGAAAACATTCACTTTCTCCATACTCCCTCTCTCCAATGTGATATACATTTTTTCTTTATCTAAATTGTTTGATACCCTCATCACCTTACTCTTATCTTTGTTCACTTTAAACTTTCTACCTTTACAGACCCTCCCAAACTCGTCCACTAACCTTTGCAACTTTTCTTTAGAATCTCCTATAAGCACAGTATCATCAGCAAAAAGTAACTGTGTCAACTCCCATTTTGTACTTGATTCCCTATAATTTAATTCCACTCCTCTCCCCAACACCCTAGCATTTACTTCTTTTACAATCAAATCTATAAATATATTAAACAACCATGGTGACATCACACATCCCTGTCTAAGACCTACTTTTACCGGGAAGTAATCTCCCTCTCTCCTACACACCCTAACCTGAGCCTCACTATCCTCACAAAAACTCTTTACAGCATTCAGTAACTTACTACCTATTCCATACACTTGCAACATCTGCCACATTGCTCCCCTATCCACCCTATCATATGCTTTTTCTAAATCCATAAATGCAATAAAAACTTCTCTACCTTTATCTAAATACTGTTCGCATATATGCTTCAATGTAAACACTTGATCTACACATCCCCTACCCACTCTAAAACCTCCTTGCTCATCTGCGATCCTACCCTCTGTCTTACCTCTAATTCTTTCAATAATAACTCTACCGTACACTTTACCTGGTATACTCAGTAAACTTATTCCCCTATAATTTTTACAATCTCTTTTGTCACCCTTCCCTTTATATAAAGGAACTATACACGCTCTCTGCCAATCCTTAGGTACCTTCCCCTGTTTCATACATTTATTAAACAAAAATACCAACCACTCCAACACAATATCTCCCCCTGCTTTTAACATTTCTGTCATGATCCCGTCAGTTCCTGCTGCTTTACCCCATTTCATTCTACGTCATACCTCACGCACCTCCCCTACACCCACATCCTGCTCTTCCTCACTCCTAAAAGATGTTATACCTCTCTGACCAGTGCATGAAATTACCGCCTCCCTTTCTTCATCGACATTTAACCCTTTGAAATCCTGAGGTGTCTCATGTTGTCGCAAATTTTTTGGGAAAAAAAAAAAAAAAAAAAATCTTATGAAATGATAAGAGAACCTTTTCCCAGTGGTAATGACACGAAAAGTACGAAATTTCATGGAAAACTTACGGAATTACGCTCTCGCGAAGTTAGTGATCTCGACGATATATACGCATAGGCAATTTCGCCGACTTTGAGCCCTATTTTCGGCCAATTCCATTGTGCCAGTCTACCAAACCCATAGCTATTTCTTTAGAACTCGATTTGTTCTATCGATTGAGTACAAGAAACCACCGATTTACCAATTTCATCTACCCAATCAAATGGTCAGAAATTGGCAATTTGGCCAATTTCATGCAAAATAAAAAAGTTGTCAATTTCAAAAAAGGGTCCAGAATAAACAGTGCAGACATTCCTGTCACTAAAATAAGATGTTATCTGTTCATTAGTCACGTCTTTAGGCCCCTCCTATATTACTCTTGCTTTCTGTTTTGATTTTTTATTCACACAAAAAATAGAAGATTTGCCGTTATGCAGACTATTGCATTATTGTAAAAATGGTATAAATAATATCAGTGCACTTGTGAAAGAATATTAGACTCACCAGTTGATGTGTATTGGACGCATGGCGTGATTTGTTTACTCTTGAACATTGGCAAAAATTGAACATTTCCGCTACTTTGAGCTCAATTTCAAGGTCGTTTTCATCATGAAATTAATCAAAATCATCTCTATTTCTGTAGTATGTTTTCCATTCTATCAAATGAGACCACGGAAAAAAAATACAACCATAAATACTATACGAAAATACACCTCAAAGTTGGCGTTTTAACTCTTTCAGGGTCCGTGCCGTAGTTCTACGTCATGAGCTCAGCTCACTCAGATAAGCTGTGAGTGGTAAATTTGGGCCTGGATATGAGAGAATACATCTATGTGGTAAGTGTGCACCACATAAAACAAATCCTGCAGCACACAGTGCATAATGAGAGAAAAAAACTGAAACCGTAATTTTCGATTAAAACAGCGACTATGCAGTGTTTTTTCGTATGCTTTTTATAGTTGTATTTGCGATTTCTTGATCTCATTTGATAGAATGGATATAGAGATGATTTCGATTGGTTTTAGTATTGGAAATGGCTTGAAACTGAGCTCAAAGTAGCAGAAATGTTAAATTTTTGCCAATGTTCAAGAGTAAACAAATGACCTCACACGTCTAATACGTGCCAGCTGGTGGGTCTAATATAAGTTCACAAATGTGGTGATATTATTTGTACAATTATTACAATATTGCATAACAGTAAATCTTCCATTTTTTGGTTTGAATAAAAATTCATTATGTGAATAAAAAATGAAAAATGAATTCATTTGTAAAGACTGAAAATGTAACTAATGAACAGAGGAAATGTTAGTTTAGTGCCAGGAATGCCTGCATTGTTTATTCTGCACCCTATTTTGAAATTGGAATATTTTGAACTTTGAGTTATATTGGCTAAATTACCAATTTCCAATCACTTTATTTTGTAGTTGAAACAGTTGACTGGGCGATTTCTTGTGCTCAATCTTGTGCTCAGATTAATAAATAACATTTACTTACCTTTATTGAAGAGAGTTGCAGGCATCTGGAAGATAGGGAGGACGACAAGGGGAGTGTGTTATTGTTTGGAAGGGGAATCCCCCTCCATAAAGACTTCAGGTAACAAGTCCTTATCTGGGGTTACTGCCCTTCTTTTTCTTTTAATGCCACTAGGACCAGCTTGAGAGTCACTGGATCCCTGCTTCGTGAAATAACTGTCCACAGTCCTCTGTTTCTGGCGCCTGTTTAATATTTTCCTGAAGTGCAACATGGCTCTGTCACTGAAGTGGTTGCACAGATGGCTCATTTCAGCTTGCTCAGGGTGGTGTTTTTCAACAAAACTTTGCACATCGTTCCACTTGGAACAAATTTCCTTAAGCACTGAAGAAGGCACCTCCTCCTCTCTCTCTCCCTCCTCCTTTGAAGCAATAACCTCAGCTCTGGTCTGATGCTGTTCCAGTTCCAGCTCTTGCAGCTCTTCAGTTGTTAGCTCTACCCTGTGCTCCTCCACCAACTCTTTTTCGTTAACATATCAACCCCTTTTGCAACATTAGCTTCCTTGATGTCATTTCTCTTTGCCAGGATAGTGCCGATACTAGATTTGTTTTTCTTGTACATCCTGGCAAGCTCACTCACACGTACGCCACTCTCATATTTTTCAACAATCTCTTTCTTCAGTTCGATGGTGGTCCTCACTCTCTTTACCACAGGGGTGCCACTAGGAAGCTTCTTTGGACCCATGGTGACTTATTTCACAGTGACAATCACTAAATCACCAATAAACAAGAGTAAATTTATTGTGAATGTTTGAAAGAGCGCACTGGGTAATGTTCTCTCAATGGTAAACAACGCTTAACTGTCTTGCCAGAGGCATGCCAATACTACAGTTAAAAAATTGCAACATATTTCCATCCCTCCTCCAGAGTGCAGGCACTGTACTTCAAACCTCCAGGACTCAAGTCTAGCTAACCAGTTTCCTTGAATCCCTACATAAATGTTACCTTGCTCACACTTCAACAGCACATCAAGTCATAAAAACCATTTGCCTCTTTTTTTTTTCAACACGCTGGCAGTCTCCCACCAAGGCAGGGTGACCCAAAAAAAGAAAAACACTTTCATCATCACCAGATATTTGCTTATATTTTATGTAATATAATGTATGAGTTCCAACCAGGACCTAAATTCCATACTGACCAAAATATTATTCATGTCTTAATGTGCAAGTCTATAATAAATTCAAAAGTTTTAACAAATGATTCAATATAATACGCATATTCATTCTGAAGACAAGTTGCAAAGGTTGGTGGACAAAGTTGGGCAGGAATGCAGAAGGAAATTCAAAGTGAACATAGGAAAGAGCAAGGTGATGAGAGTAATAAATTATTTAGGTAATGAAAGACTGGATCCTAGGTAGTAGGTTGGTAGACAGCAATCACCCTCACCCAGGGAGGTACTACCATTCTGCCAAGTGAGTGTAAAACGAAAGCCTGTAATTGTTTTAAATAATGGTAGGATTGCTGGTGTCTTTTTTTTGTCTCATAAACATGCAAGATTTCAGGTATGTCTTGTTACTTCTACTTACACTTAGGTCACACTACACATTCATGTACAAGCATATATATATACACACACCCCTCTGGGTTTTCTTCTATTTTCTTACTAGTTCTTGTTCTTATTTCCTCTTATCTCCATGGGGAAGTGGAACAGAATTCTTTCTCCGTAAGCCATGTGTGTCTTAAGATGCGACTAAAATGCCAGGAGCAAGGGGCTAGTAACCCCTTCTCCTGTATATACAGTGGACCCCCGAGTAATGAAAAAACTTCATTCCAGAAGCCTGCTCAAGTGCCATTACCGAACGAATTTACTCCCTTAAGGAATAATGTCACGTAGGTTAGTCTATTTCAGACCACCAAAAATACACTTCCACAAGCACTTACAATATTATACTTACATAATTGTACGATTTCCGGGGTGTTCGTTACTTGGGGGATCACTGTATTACTAAATGTAAAAGGAGAAACTTTCGTTTTTTCTTTTGGGCCACTTCGCTTCGGTGGGAAATGGCCAACGTGTTGAAAGAAAGAAAGAATTGCTGGTGTCTTTTTTCTGTCTCATAAACATGCAAGATTTCAGGTACATCTTGCTGCTTCTACTTACTCTTAGGTCACACTACACATGCATGTACAAGCATATATATACACACCCCTCTGGTTTTCTTTTATTTTCTTAATAGTTCTTCTTCTTCTTTCTTTCCTATCTCCACGGGGAAGCGGAACAGAATTCTTCCTTTGTAACCCATGCATGTCGTAAGAGGCGACTAAAATGCCGGGTGCAAGGGGCTAGTAACCCCTTCTCCTGTATACATTATGTAAAGTGCCTGCACTCTGAAGGAGGGGTGGAAATACATGCAGTTTGGAGGGGCATCTGAAATGCAGTATTGGTGAGCCTCTGGCATAACAGTGAGAGTGAATGATGGTGAAAGTGTTTCTTCTTATGGATTACCCTACCTCAGTGGGAGACGACAAGTGTGTTAAAAGAAAAAAAATTATTACTAGTGCAAGAGATACAATTATCCTATCAAGGTACTGCTAAACCATTTGGCATACTATCCATGGCCACTCTGGTACAAATTTTGCTGTAATTACAGTATAAAGTTCATTTGTGAGACAATCCCTAACAAAATACAGTAACAGTCAATTTACATGAATACCAATTTGATGAATACTGAAATTCTACTATATATATAAAACTTACTGATTTACTGGAAATGTCAGAGTCACATTTGGTAGCATTCTTTTGTGCTTTTGTATCACCACTTTTGGTTGTAGTCTTGTCAGTAATTATTTGCTCTTCTTCATCACTCTCATCATCCATCATATCAAGGTCCTCATTTTCCTATTATAAAAGATATTGTCAAATATTATTTCTATCACATACACACAACAAAATATAGAGAAATTTAAGCAAGGTAGAAACAAAGTATTTTGGAGCTATAATAAATGAAAAAATAAATTAAAGGAATTGCTATAGTAACTTTTTATATAAAAAACTACAATTAATGCACAATAAAAAGTTTTCACTTATTAGAAGTGCTCTAGGAATAGTTTTTTGATGCTATGAACACGACACTTGTGCCATTCTTCCTAAGCACCTGAATGTCAATAGCATTACTGTGACCTGATTGTAAAATAATTAGTTTTGTTTGGAGCTTCATCTTAAGTTATGCAGAAGAAACTTCAAAGAAGAATGTCAATACATCACAGAAGATTTTCTTCACTAAAATTTCCCTAACACTTCAACCAGGAATACAAACAAAAAGTTCAATAAATCTTCAACATCTGTAAACAGCTCACTGAAACAGAGAGAAATTATTTTTTCATTAAATAACACTAACATCATGTAGACACTGAAGTGACAGAGGCATTACTAGTGACCTCACTAGAGTTCCCTATACATTGAGTAACAATCAGTAATCAATAAATATTAATGTTTAGTAATATATTTTTGTAAGTAATTACTAAAAAGAAGGAAATTTTTAAGTTGGCTTGTTTGAATGTTAGCAGATTGTTAGTGTTATGAACTAAAACTCTGGCAGTCCTAGTACTAAGTAAAAATAGCTTAAAAGAGTCAGTTAAGTAACAGACTGCCAGACTGGATACTTGACTGCTATCTGATCTCAAGACTTCCTTGGTATAAAAAGGTTAATTGTACTAGTCAGATAGTTGAAAGTTGGGTAACAGATGTGTGTCTTCTGGTAATAATACACACAAACTTACCAGTCTATCTATTATATCCCCATAATATTCATCGCCATTCTTTTGCGTCTTCTTAGTAGGTCCTGAGCTAGAGTCAACATTGGCTTTATCACACTCTTTATCTAGCATTTCCACATCATTTGTGTCCACATTGCTTACATCTTCATCTGCATCTTCCCTCTGATTTTCTTTGTCTTGTGGTATAGTATTATTCTCTTGCTGGTTCTCATCTTCTTCATTATTAACTATATTTTCATGTGCATCCCCATTCTCCTCTTGCTTTGTCTTTTCAAGCTCTTTAGTGTCCTTAAAAAAACAATGCTAGGTCAGTGGAAATGTACTGTTATACTGCAACACAAAATGTGAAAGCTAATTAAGAAAAAAATGTGGCTGAAAACTTAAACTGTCTCCATATTCTTATGTAAAATTTTTTTTTTGGAAGTAGTAATGCTAAAGGATTATCACAAAAAGCAACTCATCAATGGTGTATATGGACTACAAAATATAAACTTACCTCTAAATTCTTAAGATAGGTAGCATAATTATCATAATGCTCACGTGAACAAAAATGGGCTTGTGCCTCTTTAGCTGACTGCATTGTTTTGTTTTGACATATCTTGCAATAGTAATTAGATTTCTTTATAACGAAGTTCAAACCTGAAAAATAAGGAAAAATTAAAAGATCATTCTAATTAACCTTTGAGGGTCCAAGCCGTAGTTCTACGCCTTGTTCACAGGGTCCAAGAATTAAAAAAAAAAAAAAAATTGATATTTTTTCTTATGAAATGGTAGAGAATTTTTTCTGAAGGTAATAAAACAAAAAGTACGAAAATTTGATGGAACATTGATGAAATTACACTATCGCAAATTTTACTGTGTCAGTGATATTTATGCATCGGCGATTTTGCCCACTTTGATTCCTATTTTAGACCAATTACATTATTCCAGTCGACCAAATTCTTAGGTATTTCACTAGTATCACTTCTATTTTATCAAATGAGCACAAGAAACTGCCCAATCAACTATTTCAAGTAACCAATAGTGATCAGAAATTGACAATTTTGCAAATTTCACACAAAATTCAAAATATTCCAATTTTAAAATAGGGTCCAGAATAAACAATGCAGACATTCCTGGCACTAAAATAACATTTCCTCTGTTTATTAGTTACATTTCTAGGCTTTACAGATGAATTCCACTTTGACTTTTTATTCACACCAAAAAATAGAAGATTTACTGTTATACAATATTGTAATAATTGTGTAAATAATATCAGTGCATTTGTGAACGTATATTAGACCCACCAGTTGACGTGTACTGGACACATGATATTATTTGTTTACTTTTGAACATTGGCAAAAATCAAACATTTCGGCTACTTTGAGCTCAATTTCAAGCTATTTTCAGTACTAAAACCAATCAAAATCATTTCCATTTCTGTAATATATCTTCCATTATATCAAATGAGACCAAAAAACTGCAAATACAACCATAAAAACCATACTAAAATACACCGCAAAGTCGGTTTTAATCCAAAAATACGGTAGCAGTTTTTTCTCATTATACATTGCGAGCAGCAGAATTTGTTTTATATGGTGCACATTTACCACACAGATCCATTCTCTTATATCTAGGCCCAAATTTACCACCCACAGCTTATCTGAGTGAGCTGAGCTCATGGAATAGAACTACGCCTTGGACCCTGGCTTCAAAGCCGTAGATCTACAGGACGGATCCTCAAAGGGTTAAATGAATTTGAGTTCATCACCACAGATAAGAAATGAAGCAAGAGTGGAGGAAAATGATAGGAAATTGACTACCCAAATAAGCCACAGGAATATTAAGAAGAAAAGAACAAAAAGGCACAATACCCTGACTGGAACAATACACAAATAACCCGCACACAAGAGAGAGGAACTTACCACCATGTTTTGGTCTGACTTAGACCATTTACATCGTCATAAGTTTCTCTCTGAGAGTAATTGTGGTTGGGGATCTTAATGCTAAAGTGGGTAAAAATGTTGTGGAGGGAGTAGTAGGTAAATTTGGGGTGCCAGGGGTAAATGTCAATGGGGAACCATTAATTGAGCTATATGTAGAAAGAGGTTTGGTAATAAGTAATACATATTTTATGAAAAAGAGGATAAATAAATATACAAGGTATGATATAGCACTTAAGGAAAGTAGTTTGTTGGATTATGTATTAATGGATAAAAGGTTGATGGGTAGGCTTCAGGATGTACATGTTTATAGAGGGGCAACAGATATATCAGATCATTATTTGGTTGTAGCTACAGTTAGAGTAAAAGGTAGATGGGACAAAAAGAAAATGGCAACAGCAAGTAAGAGAGAGGTAAAAGTGTATAAACTAAGGGAGGAGGAAGTTAGGGTGAGATATAAGCAACTAGTGGCAGAAAGGTGGGCTAGTGCAAGTATGAGTAGTGGGGGGGGGGGGGTTGAAGAGAGTTGGGATAGTTTTAAAAATGCAGTATTAGAATGTGGGGCAGAAGTTTGTGGCTATAGGAGGGTGGGTGCAGGAGGAAAGAGGAGTGAGTGGTGGAATGAAGAAGTAAAGGGTGTGATAAAAGAGAAAAAGGTAGCTTATGAGAGGTTTTTACAAAACAGAAGTGTTAATAGAAGAGCAGAGTATATGGAGAGTAAAAGAAAGGTGAAGAGAGTGGTGAGAGAGTGCAAAAGAAGAGCGGATGAAAGAATGGGAGAGGCTCTGTCAAGAAATTTTGCTGAAAACAAGAAAAATTTTTGGAGCGAGATAAACAAGCCTAGGGAACGAATGGATTTGTCAGTTAAAAACAGAGTAGGGGAGTTAGTAGATGGGGAGCTGGAGGTATTGGGTAGATGGCGGGAATATTTTGAGGAACTTTTAAATGTTGATGAAAAAAGGGAGGCAGTAATTTCATGTACTGGTCAGGGAGGTACAACATCGTTTAGGAGTGAAGAAGAGCAGGATGTGAGTGTGGGGGAGGTGCGTGAGGCATTACGTAGAATGAAAGGGGGTAAAGCAGCTGGAACTGACGGGATCATGACAGAAATGTTAAAAGCAGGGGGGGATATAGTGCTGGAGTGGTTGGTATTTTTGTTTAATAAATGTATGAAATGTATGAGGTATCTGTGGAGACAAAAAACGTTATCCATGGAGGCAAAGAAGGGAATGTACGAAAGTATAGTGGTACCAACACTCTTATATGGGTGTGAAGCATGGGTTGCAAATGCTGCAGCGAGGAGGAGGCTGGAGGCAGTGGAGATGTCCTGTCTAAGGGCAATGTGTGGTGTAAATATTATGCAGAAAATTCGGAATGTGGAAATTAGGAGGTGTGGATTTACTAAAAGTATTTGTCAGAGGGCTGAAGAGGGGTTGTTGAGGTGGTTTGGTCATTTAGAGAGAATGGATCAAAGTAGAATGACTTGGAGAGCGTATAAATCTGTAGGGGAAGGAAGGCGGGGTAGGGGTCGTCCTAGAAAAGGTTGGAGGGAAGGGGTAAAGGAGGTTTTGTGGGCGAGGGGCTTGGACTTCCAGCAAGCATGTGTGAGCGTGTTAGATAGGAATGAATGGAGACGAATGGTTTTTGGGACATGACGATCTGTTGGAGTGTGAGCAGGGTAACATTTTGTGAAGGGATTCATGGAAACTAGTTAATTGATTTAGTTGGACTTGAGTCCTGGAAATGGGAAGTACAATGCCTGCACTTTAAAGGAGAGGTCTGGGATAGTGACAGCTGGGAGGGACTATTCTCAGCTGTCGTATCTGAGCGCCTCTGCAAAGACAGTGATTATGTGCGAGTGTGGTGAAAGTGTTGAATGATGATGAAAGTATTTTCTTTTTGGGTCACCCTGCCTCGGTGGGAGACGGCCGACTTGTTGAGAAAAAAAAAAAAAAAGTTTCTCTCTCCTATGTGCAGGTTATTTGTATATTAGGAACTATTTCCTCAATATAAGATTAGTAAACAGGTGAAATGTACTGAGCAGTGACACTGTGGAAGCCAACCCCATACTGGGAGCTCAAATTTAAATATGACAGGGCTAAGTTCCATCAGTTGGTCAAATACTGAGAAATGGGACTAAAAGTTGGAGCTAATTCCCCCTGTATCTGCCCTCCCCCTTTCATGAATTAAGACATTCAGTGAAGTGTTGAGAGATCAAAAAATAAACAGGGCCATCTCTTCAAGACAAAAAATGCCATTTTCAATTTACCAATTCTTTTGTCGGTGTTACATCCTAAATGCAAGACAACAGAGTACTCAAAACTTCCAACTTGTGCTTGGGTGCAAGAGAAAACACAGCAACTATTGGCTGTGTACACACGTGCTTCTGCCTATGTTAGTTGCCTTTTTGTTTTTGTTTTTACAATTGGGCCAACAATAAAATTATTATTTGTATTATTACCCATTATAAACCACCCTTAAGAAAAGGAGTGTATAAGTTGGTTTCTACATACTGTACAATAGTGAATATATAATTGAGCATCATATATCATATCATAGAGTATATGATTGCACTACCTGCTTTCTTGTCCTCATGCCTTGCATCCAGAAGGCTTGTAGCAGCAATTCTCCCTGAACATCTTAGGGACAAGATTGGAGACCATGACCAAAAGTTCGTTGACAGAGCCAGGATTTAGGATAATCTAATGGACTCTGAAACCAGGCCTGCTTCCTCCAACAACTACAAACAGTTGCACTGGGATTGCCCAATAGAGAATATAGCCTCAACAATTCTTCAGTGTGTCAGGGAAGGATGGAGCCCGCCTCCTGGCAGTGAGAGCTCCTCATGCAGGGGACTTTCTGTTGGCTGTTCCCAACTCCAGCCTTGGCACACACCTCGACCCACAGACCATCCGCATTGGTGTTGCCCTCTGACTTGCCGCCCCTATTCTCGCCGAACACAGATGTATTTGTGGCAGTGAAGCAGCAGCCCGATTCGGGTATCATGGTCATGTGTGTTGTAAATCCGAGGGAAAGATTGCAAGACATGAAGAGGTTAATGACATCATGAGGAGCCTCACAACAGCCGGATGCCCAGCAGTAAGGGAGCCACCCCAACTATACAGATCTGATGGCAACCAAAAGCGTCCAGATGGTATCACCCTTCAAGCCTGGACAGACAGCAAGCAGGTGGTGTGGGACTACACATGTGCATCTACCTTGGCTGATACCTATCTCCAATATACACCAGGGAGGAAGGAGGGGTAGCTGCCAGCTTCAGGGAGTCCCAAAAGTCTAGAAAATACGGAGAACTTGCCCATCATTATATGTTTGTTCCCATAGGCTCGGAGACCCTTGGCTCATGGGAAAAAGAGTGCATTTAAGTTCCACAAGGAGCTAGGCAAAAGACTCAACAGGGTAACTAGGGATCCCAGGACAGCTAGTTTTCTGTTCCAGCGACTCAGCACTGCTGTTCAGAGGGGTAATGCCTGCTGTATTTTGAGCAAGCACCCCAGCTCTGAGGAGCTGGATGAGATTTTCGCATTATAATCAGTGACAAACACGTAACAATATGTACTAGACATGTATCTCTCTCACCTCATGTACTGTATATGCCATTTTTATATCAACAATGTATCTCTTTAAATGTTTTGTAGCATATTATGTAATAAAATATACCTATTGGTAAAAAAAAAAAAAAAAGAATGAAAAGACGGGGTGGTAGGGGAAGTGGAATATTCAAATGGTTTCAGGAAGAAATCCAAATATTCTTCCTTGAACCCTTTTCATCCACTTCTCCGAGGTGGACCCCATCCTATATATGCAGTATTTTTGTTTGATTTCACCACACCAGCTATGTCCCACTAAAGTAGGCTGGCCAGAGAATAAGAGGACACACTCATGATCATTCAATTACTGTTTTTCAACTGAATGAATGACAGTGAATGTGTTCCCTCTTTCTTTGGGTCACTTTACCTCAGTGGAAGATGACTGGTGTGTTAGAGGAGGTACATATATGTACATCAAAAAGGTATATGCAGTATAGTGGCAGAAAGCCTTTAGTAATCAGCACCTGCTCACAAGTCTAATGAGAGATTTTTTGAGAATTTTGATTATAACAAGAGTAATTATTCCAATAGATACAGGTCTTCAGGAGATTGCAGAGGCCTTAACAAAATTATTTCAACTCTAGAAACTGTTGGAAGAGCATGAAAAAATTAAATCTCAAACATCTTCCAAAGTCTGTCTTTGGTAGTGGATAAGTAGACATACATACACAAACATATACAGTGGTACCTCGACTTACGATATTTTTTCATTCCAGAATGCTGTTCAAGTGCCATTACCAAACGAATTTATCTCCTTAAGAAATGTTGTAAAATAGACTAGTCCTTTTAGACCCCCAAAATTACACTTACAAAAGCATTTAAAAAAATAAACTTACATAAAAGGGTGAGTTTGGGGACCATCGTAAGTCGAGGTACCACTGTATTGTTAATCTTTCACTGTCCAAACCCACAAAATTAACATTGCTTCTAGTGTCCCCTTAAAAAAAAAAATCTTTCAAATGGTACAGAATCTTATTCTGAAAGTAAGGACACCAAAAAGAACAAAATTTGAAGGAAAACTTATGGAAATACATCAACACAATGTAAGCTGTCTGGGCAGCATTGATGCATTAGTGATGTTGCCAACTGAGTCCTATTTTAAGTTAATTCCATTGCTCCATTTGACCAAATTCTTAGCCATTTTGCTAGTATGCCTTCCATTCGATGTATTGAGAACAAGAAACTGCCCATTCAACTATTACAACTACTCTATAAAGTGCACAGAAATCATTAATTTGGCAATTTTACACAAAATTAAAAAAATACCAGTTTAAAAATGAACAACATTTCCTGAGTTTGCTAATAAGGTCCCAAGGTCTCTCCTCTTCCATTTTGAATTCATAAACACACAAAAATAAGAGGATTTACTCTATTTCCTGAATAATAAAATATAACCAGGAATGATTGGTCATGGTTTGTGGCATCCCAATAATTGAAATAGACCCATTAAAAACTCATAAGACAGATCGGATGATGTAGAGGAGCCTTACTCATCCTTACAAAAATTGACAAAAATTTAATTTTTCTGCTACTTTGAGCCGAATTTTAAGCTACTTCCGTTCCTGAAACCAATCAAAATCATCTCTATTTCAATAGCATGTCTTCCATTTTATCAAATGAAATAAGAAACAGCAATAAAACCATAAAAACCATCCTAGAAACAAAAAGATGCTATTTTAAACCAAACATATGGTCAGTTTTGCTTTTCCCATCATGCACCACACGAGGCAGGATTGTTTTACACTGTGCACACTCACCGTGCAAACCCATTCTCTCATATTTAGGCCAAAATTCACTGCTCACAGCTCATCTGAGTGAGCTGAGCTCATGATGAAGAACTATGTGAGGAACCCCGGCCTCAATGACATAGTACTACATGTCAGCCACTGACACAATATAGTGCCATTACTTACCAATGGGAACAGCAGGATCATAGAAAGGTAGGCGGTGTGCAGTCCAAACATTTCTTATGCTATGGGTAGCTTTCAGCTTAGAAACAGCATCATGTACTTTTTTCATAGACTCTGTAAATAAATGGAATAAGAAATATGAAATTAACATCCTGCAAGGAACTCTCCAATCACAGTTTAATTTTTGTTTAGTACAGGACCTTACATTTTTTAATATGCTGGCCATCTTTCAATGAGGCAGGGTGACCTGAAAAAGACACTTTCACCATCATTTGCACTATCACTGTCTTGCTAAAGGTGCACAGATATGACAGTTTAGATGTCCCTCTAAACAGCAAATATCCCAAACCCCTCATTTAGAGAGCAGGCCCTATACCTCCTACCTCCAGGACTAAATCCAGATAACCGGTTTCCCTGAATCCCTTCAAAAATATTACCCTGCTCACACTCCAACAGCTTGTCAGGTTCCAAAAACCATTCGTCTCCATTCACTCCTATCTAACAAGCTCACACGTGCCTGCTGCATGTCCAAACCTCTTTTACCCCCTCCCTCCATCCTTTCCTAGGACGACCCCTACCTCGCCTTCCCTCCACTACAGATTTATATACCCTCTAAGTCATTTTATTTTGCTCCATTTTCTCTAAATGAACAAACCACCTCAGCCCTCTGGATAATACTTTTAGTAACTCCACACCTCCTCCTAATTTCCAAACTACAAATTCTCTGAATAATATTTACACCACACATTGCCCTTAGACACATCTCCACTACCTCCAGCCTCCTCCTTGCTGCAGCATTTACAACCCATGCTTCACACCCATGTAAGAGTGTTGGTACCACTATACTACAGTGGACCCCCGGTTTTTGTCCGGTGCGGAAATCGTACAATTCAGATTTTGAGCACTTTTTTCGGCGAAATTTTCCCCCGGGTTTCATACATCCGCTTGGAAATCGTCCATATCAGACGCATCCACCCGCCTGGGATGCCACTTCTCATGCGTACCAGACTCAGTCTGCCTCTGTCTCTCGCTGAGTTAGCAATACTCCGTGCGTTCAACTATTGTTTTTTGTGCTTGTTTATTGATTGCGACTGTGAAATAAGCAAGGAGTGACTTCCAGGACGACGAACACTGCTTGGAGAAAATTGTGGCCAGAATGTGTCCTCGAGAAGGATTTTGAAGGGTTTGAGGCTGACCCTGACGACCTTATGCCTATTGTGTCTTTGGGGAAGTCCACGGGATTGGATGTGATGAGGAAATTGCTTCAGAGGAGGAGGTAGAGAGAGGGGAGAATGTGCCTTCTTCAGTGATTAAGGACATGTGTGCAAAGTGGAATGAGTTGCAAAGTTTTGCGGAGAATTATCACCCTAACAAAGCTGTTGCAAGCCGTGTCTGCAACATGTTCAATGACAATGACTTGTCTCATTTTAGGCAAATCTTAAAGAGACACCAGAAACAGAGCTCTCTGGACAGATTTTTTATGTGACAGGGGTACAGTGACTGTCAAGCTGGTCCTAGTGCCAGTAAAAGACAAAGAAGGGAAGTAACCCTGGATAGGGACTTGATACCTGAAGTCCTTATGGAAGGGGATTTCCCTTCCAAACAATAACCTCAACTCCCTCTCCCCTCCTCGCCTTCTTCCATACGCCAACAAGAGTCTTCAATAAAGGTATGTAATATTCATTTAGCATTAAAATTAGTCATTTATATTTATTTCTCATTGTTTTCTGTATGTAAAACTATAGTTATTCTCTATAAAATGTATTTTTTAATAATATTTTTGGGTGTCTGGAACGGATTATTTGGATTTACATTATTTCTTATGGAAAATATCACTTTGGTTTTCGGCCGACCTTCTGAAATGGATTAACCCTTTGGGGGTCCAAGGGGTTTCTCTGAAACTCGTTCTCATGGTCCACGAATTTAAAAAAAAAAATTATTTTTTCTTATGGAAAGATAGATAATCTTTTTCCGATCATAACGCCACAAAAATTATGAAATTTGATCGAAAACTAACGGAATTATGCTTTCGCGAAGTTAGCGGTAGCCATGACATTTACGTATCAGCGATTTCGCCCACTTTGAGCCCTATTTTCGGCACATTCCAATGTTTCAGTCTACTAAAATTATAGCTATTTCTCTAGAACTCCATTTCTTCTATCGATTGAGTACAAGAAACCGCCTATTTACCAATTTCAACTACCCAAAATAGTGGTCAGAAAATGGCAATTTGGCCAATTTCACACAAATTTCAAACGATGCCAATTTCAAAATACGGTCCATAATAAACAAGGCAGACATTCCTGGCACTAAAATAACATCTTCTCTGTTCATTAGTCACGTCTCCAGGCCCCTCTTACACTACTTTTGCTTTCCATTTTGAATTTTTATTCCCACAAAAAATAGAAGATTTACTGTTATGTATACAACTGCATCACTGTAAAAATGGTATAAATAATATCAGCGCACTTGTACAAGAATATTAGACTCTCCAGTTGATGTGTATTGGACGCATGGTGTGATTTGTTTACTCCTGAACATCGGCCAAAATCGAACATTTTCGCTACTTTGTGCTCAGTTTCAAGGTACTTGTCATCGTGAAACCAGTCAAAATTATCTCTATTTCTGTAATATATTATCTATTCTATAAAATGAGACTAAGAAAACGAGAATACAAGCATAAATACCATACGAAAATAGACTGCAAAGTCGCTGTTTTAAACCAAAAACACGGTCAGATTTTTTTTTCCTCATTATGCACTGCGTGGTGCAAGATTTTTTTTTATACTGCGCACACTGACCGCACAGACCCATTCTATCACATCTAGGCCTAACAGCCTGTTTCTGCTTGATTTGAGGGCACTAGAATTTAGGAGTACTAGTACATCAATAATCACAGTGCGTAAAACGTACTTGTACGACCATAACCTCGAAAGGGTTAAGGATGAAAACCGGGGTACATATTACTGTACTCTCGTATATTCCCTTCTCTGCCTCCATGGATGACATTTTTTGTCTCCACATAACATTATTACTAACCAAAAATAGGGGCCTGGACTCTTCTCTTAACAAGTAACAAGTCAAACGTAGTAGAAAATAACATCCTCTGTTTGTGTGTGAGAGAACTTATTTGTGGCTTCAGGAGTCAATTCTCAGATCCTGGCCCTACCTTTTAACTTGCCACTCTCCAGATTCACTCCCTCTTAGCCTTGTGGGCCTTATTGCACCTGCTCTTAATCCTTTCACTGTTGAGACCCCTGCACACAAAAACTTTCTCTCAGCGTCAAAGAATTTAAAAAAAAAAAAATTCTTATGAAATGATAAGAGAATCTTTTCCTGAGGTAATGAAACCAAGAGTATGAAATTTGATGGAAAACTTACGGAATTACGCTCTCACGAAGTTAGCGGTCTCGGCGATATTTATGCATCTGCAATTTCGCCCACTTTGAGCCAATTCCATTGTTTCAGTCAACTATATTCATAGCTATTTCGCTAGAACTCCTTCTGTTCTATCAATTCAGTACAAGAAACCGCCCATTTACCTATCTGAACTACCCAATAGTGATCAAAAATTGGTAATTTGGCCAATTTCATACAATATTCAAGAAAGGAAAATTTCAAAATAGGGTCCAGAATTAACAATGCAAACATTCCTAGCACAAAAATAACATTTTCTCTGTTCATTAGTCATATCTCCAGGCCCCTCTTATATTATGCTTGCTTTCCATTTTTAATTTTTATTCACACAAAAATAGAAGATTTACTGTTATGCAGACTACTGTATTATTGTAAAAATATTATAAATAATATCAGCGCATTTGTGGAAGCATATTAGACCCACCAGTTGACGTATATTGGACGCATGATATGATCTGTTTACTCTTGAACATCGGCAAAAATCGAACATTTCTGCTACTTTGAGCTCAATTTCAAGGTACTTTTAGTCTGTAAACCTTTCAAAATCATCTCTAGTTCTGTAATATATCTTCCATTTTATCAAATGAGACCAAAAAAAACGAGAATACAACAATAATACCTTATGAAAATACACTGCAAAGTCGCTGTTTTAAACCAAAAACAAGGTCGCATTTTTTTCTCATTATGCACTGTGTGCTGCAGTGCATAATGAGAAAAAAAGAAACTGCACACACTGACCACTCAGACCCATTTTCTCATATGCAGGCCTAAGATTGGAAGCCGCTAGAATTTTGGTGTAGTATTACGGGACCGACACTGGCTTCAAAGCCGTAATATTATGGGACTGACAATGAAAGGGTTAAACCATGTATGGAACCTGCCTCCACCACTTCCTCACCAAAATCAATCCACTTTCCAAAAACTCTTGATACTTAGGAAATACTTCCTAACATTCCTGTGGCTTATATGTGAATTTAATTTCCAGTGGTGCCCCAAACTTCATGCTTCTCACCTCTCAAACACGCTATCCCTGTATACCTTATAAATTTCCCTGAGTATTTTGCATGGTGCATATTCCAAGATGAGCCTAACATATGTGGTATAAAGGGCTCAAAGTGACTCTGAGATTCCTGAAGAGTACTCTTAGATTTTCAAGACAAGTATTGGCTGCAGAGGTTATTCGGCTGATGCGAGTGTTAAGCTCACTGTGCTGTTTTTAATGTTGACTGTTATAAATACTGTACTGTATTTATAAAGTTCTTTTGCATAATTTTTTGTCATTTGCAAGTGTAGTTTCTTGATGGTGCCAAAAATTATCTTTTTTTTTTTTTCACTCAACAGCCATCTCCCACAAAGGCAGGGTGACCCAAAGAAGAAAACGCATTAATCATTAGTTCAATTGATGTCTTTTCAGAAATGCACTTACATCATAATCAGTATACCCTCCAACTGCAACATCCTCACTACTTGTCTGCATTCATTTCTATCTAACATGTCCACACAAGTCTGATGATTAAGGCACATGTGAACACTTTGGTATCTACATTTCCAAAAAAATTTACCTAAACAGTAGGCTTCTTTAGTTGAATACAAGGGTGACTAAAACTGGAGACAGCAGCAGTGGAGGTAAAGATGATGTGATCAGTCCATTAGCCTTGAAGAAGCAGTTTGCAGGTGGTCAGTCCCTCAACTCTAAGAAGTATCTAGGACTTTGTGGTCTCAACCAAAACCAAGATGCTCAATGCTTCAAGGCTGAGGGACTGACCACCTCAAATTATTATTATTATAATCAAATTAAGTGCCAAACCTGCAAGGGTCATACAGCACTGCTGACCACCTCAAAACTATTTCTTCAAGAATGATGGACTGGCCATACCATCTTTGCCTCTCCACTGCTTCTGTCACTGCTTTAGTCACCTTTGTATTTCACTGAGGAAGCCTAGTGTGTAGGCAAAATGTTTCAGAAAAAAAGAAACCCAAGTGTTGCACATGTAGCTTATTCATCAACTTTTTGGTAAGGTATACCATTATTATAATCATCATACAAGCCTGCTCGATGTTCAGCCAATAAAATTCACAGCCTCTTTTACCCCTCCCCCTCCCTCCAATTATTCCTGGGATGACCCACCCTACCCTCCTGTCTTCCACCTCAGTTGGCTTTTTGCCAACACGTTGTCCTGTCGAAGGGCAATGTGTGGTGTAAATATTATGCAGAAAATTCGGAATGTGGAAATTAGGAGAAGGTGTGGAGTTACTAAAAGTATTTGTCAGCGGGCTGAAGAGGGGTTGCTGAGGTGGTTTGGTCATTTAGAGAGAATGGATCAAAGTAGAATGACTTGGAGAGCGTATAAATCTGTAGGGGAAGGAAGGCGGGGTAGGGGTCGTCCTAGAAAAGGTTGGAGGGAGGGGGTAAAGGAGGTTTTGTGGGCGAGGGGCTTGGACTTCCAGCAAGCATGTGTGAGCATGTTAGATAGGAGTGAATGGAGACAAATGGTTTTTGGGACATGACGATCTGTTGGAGTGTGAGCAGGGTAACATTTTGTGAAGGGATTCAGGGAAACCAGTTAATTGATTTAGTTGGACTTGAGTCCTGGAAATGGGAAGTACAATGCCTGGGATAGTGACAGCTGGGAGGGACTATTCTCAGCTGTCGTATCTGAGCGCCTCTGCAAAGACAGTGATTATGTATGAGTGTGGTGAAAGTGTTGAATGATGATGAAAGTATTTTCTTTTTAGGGATTTTCTTTCTTTTTGGGTCACCCTGCCTCAGTGGGAGACGGCCGACTTGTTGAGAGAAAAAAAAAAAATCCTCTCTAATCCTAGGTAGTAGGTTGGTAGACAGCAACCACCCAGGGAGGTACTACCGTCCTGCCAAGTGAGTGTAAAACGAAAGCCTGTAATTGTTTTACATGATGGTAGGATTGCTGGTGTCTTTTTTCTCTCTCATACACATGCAAGATTTCAGGTACATCTTGCTACTTCTACTTACACTTAGGTCACACTACACATTCATGTACAAGCATACATATACACACCCCTCTGGGTTTTCTTTTATTTTCTTACTAGTTCTTGTTCTTGTATCCTCTTATCTCCATGGGAAAGTGGAACAGAATTCTTCCTCTGTAAGCAATGAGTGTTGTAAGAGGCGACTAAAATGCTGGGAGCAAGAGGCCAGTAACCCCTTCTCCTGTATATATTACTAAATGTAAAAGGAGATACTTTCGTTTTTCCTTTTGGGCCACCCCGCTTCGGTGGGAAACGACCGATGTGTTGAAAGAAGAAGGATTGCTGGTGTCTTTTTTCTGTCTCAGATACATGCAAGATTTCAGGTACATACATCTTGCTACTTCTACTTATACTTAGGTCACACTACACATGCATGTATAAGCATATATATACACACCCCTCTAGGTTTTCTTCTATTTCTTACTAGTTCTTGTTCTTGTTTATTTAATCTTATCTCCATGGGGAAGTGGAACAGAATTCTTCTTCCGTAAGCCATGTGTCATAAAAGGTGACTCAAATGCCGGAAGCAAGGGGCTAATAACCCCTTCTCCTGTAAATATTACTAATGTTAAAAAGAGACACTTTTGTTTTTCTTTTTGTGCAACCCTGCTTTGGTGGGATACGGCCAGTCTTTCTCTTTGGTGTAGAGAAGAAGAGAAGAAACCCTCCTCCAAAAGCCATGCATGATGTAAGAGGCGACTAAAATGCCGTGAGCAAAGATAAAAAGAAGAAACACTTTCAAAGTGTTTCTTCTTATTCAGGCTGTCCTGCCTCGGTGGAAGATGGCTGATATGTTTAAAAAAAAATATTTTAGTTTATTTCATTACATTTTTTTTTTAAATTTTCAATAAGTGTAGCATTGTTCCACCACTTCCTAATCTCTTTTTGACTTTATTTTTTTTCTCAATTTACAACAACAGCCTCTTGTTCTCAGTTCTAAGAATTTTTTTCTTATTTTATATTCTTTTATACTTTAGATTTTTTCAACACAGGCTGTTTCCCAAGGCTAGACCAAAAAAGAAAAAAAACACTTTTACCATCACTCACTCCATTATTGTGTTGCACAAGAGATGTTGATACTACAGTTCAAAACTGCAAATATCCCCACCCCTCCTTCAGAGTGCAGGTACTGTACTTCCCCATAATAAGAACATAAGAAAGAAGGAACACTGCAGCAGGCCTGTTGGCCCATACTAGGTAGGTCCTTCACAATCCGTCCCACTAACAGAATATTTGTTCAACCCAATCTTAAATGCTACCCAAGAAATAAGCTTTGATAATTATTCTATTTACTCATGTGCGAGTCCCACTCAAATCCAACCCCTCTCACTCATGAATTTATCCAACCTAAATTTGAAACTACCCAAGGTCCTAGCTTCAATAACCCTACTAGGCAGACTGTTCCACTCATCAACTACCCTATTTCCAAACCAATACTTTCTTATATCCTTTCTAAATCTAAACTTATCTAACTTGAATCCATTATTACGGGTTCTCTCTTGGAGAGATACCCTCAAGACCTTATTTATATCCCCTTTGTTAATACCCATTTTCCGCTTGTATACCTCGATCATGTCTCCCCTCATTCTACGTCTTACAAGTGAATGTAATTTCAGGTTCTTCAATCTTTCTTCGTAAGGAAGATTTCTAATGCTATGTATTAATTTAGTCATTCTACGCTGAATGTTTCTAACGAATTTATGTCCATTCTGTAATATGGAGACCAGAACTGAGCTGCGTAATCTAGGTGAGGCCTTACTAATGATGTATAAAGCTGTAATATAACCTCTGGACTTCTGTTGCTAACACTTCTTGATATAAATCCCAGTAATCTATTTGCCTTATTACGTACACTTAGGCATTGCTGTCTTGGTTTAAGGTTGCTGGTTACCATCACCCCCAAGTCCTTCTCGCAATCTGTATGGCTAAGTTCTACGTTATTTAACTTATAAGTGCTTGGGTTATGGACACTCCCAAGCTTCAGAACCTTGCATTTATCTACATTGAACTGCATCTGCCACTTTTCTGACCACGAATTAAGTTTGTCTAAATCTTCCTGAAGTTCATATGACATCTATGTTTGAATAAATTATCCTACCTATCTTCGTGTCGTCGGCGAATTTGCTCATATCACTAGTAATTCCCTCGTCAAGGTCATTGATATATATTATAAATAACAATGGGCCTAAGACTGATCCCTGTGGAACACCACTTGTTACAAGTCCCCATTCGGATTTAACCCCATTTATGCACACTCTCTGCTTCCTATTGGTGAGCCATGACTCGATCCATGACAGTACTTTTCCCCCAATGCCATGAGCTGCCACTTTCTTTAACAGTCTCTGGTGCGGTACTCTATCAAAAGCCTTACTAAAGTCTAAATAAACAATATCGAATTCTTTATCGTGATCAACAGCCTCAAAAGCTTTACTGAAGAAGGTTAATAAATTAGATAGGCAGGAACGGCCCCTCGTGAATCCATGCTGAGTATCATTAATCAAATTATGGTTATCTAGATGGCTTCTAATAATTTTTTTTTTTCAACAAGTCGGCCGTCTCCCACCGAGGCAGGGTGACCCAAAAAGAAAGAAAATCCCCAAAAAGAAAATACTTTCATCATCATTCAACACTTTCACCACACTCTTACATAATCACTGTCTTTGCAGAGGAGCTCAGATACGACAGCTGAGAATTGTCCCTCCCAGCTGTCACTATCCCAGACCCCTCCTTTAAAGTGTAGGCATTGTACTTCCCATTTCCAGGACTCAAGTCCAATTAAATCAATTAACTGGTTTCCCTGAATCCCTTCACAAAATGTTACCCTGCTCACACTCCAACAGATCGTCATGTCCCAAAAACCATTTGTCTCCATTCACTCCTATCTAACACGCTCACACATGCTTGCTGGAAGTCTAAGCCCCTCGCCCACAATACCTCCTTTACCCCTTCCCTCCAACCTTTTCTAGGACGACCCCTACCCCGCCTTCCTTCCCCTACAGATTTATACGCTCTCCAAGTCATTCTACTCTGATCCATTCTCTCTAAATGACCAAACCACCTCAACAACCCCTCTTCAGCCCTCTGACAAATACTTTTAGTAACTCCACACCTTCTCCTAATTTCCACATTCCGAATTTTCTGCATAATATTTACACCACACATTGCCCTTAAACAGGACATCTCCACTGCCTCCAGCCTCCTCCTCGCTGCAGCATTTGCAACCCATGCTTCACACCCACATAAGTGTGTTGGTACCACTATACTTTCGTACATTCCCTTCTTTGTCTCCATGGATAACGTTTTTTGTCTCCACAGATACCTCAACGCACCACTCACCTTTTTTCCATCATCAATTCTATGGTTAACCTCATCCTTCATAAACCCATCCGCTGACACGCCAACTCCCAAATATCTGAAAACATTTACTTCTTCCATAATCCCTCTCTCCAATGTGATATCCAATTTTTCTTTATTTAAATCGTTTGATACCCTCATCACCTTACTCTTATCTATGTTCACTTTTAACTTTCTACCTTTACACACTCTCCCAAACTCGTCCACTAACCTTTGCAACTTTTCTTTAGAATCTCCTATAAGCACAGTATCATCAGCAAAAAGTAACTGTGTCAACTCCCATTTTGCATTTAATTCTCCATAATTTAATCCCACCCCTCTCCCCAACACCCTAGCATTTACTTCTTTTACAACCCCATCTATAAATATATTAAACAACCATGGTGACATTACACATCCCTGTCTAAGACCTACTTTTACCGGAGGTAATCTCCCTCTCTCCTACACACCCTAACCTGAGCCTCACTATCCTCATAAAAACTCTTTACAGCCTTCAGTAACTTACTACCTATTCCATACACTTGCAACATTTGCCACATTGCTCCCCTATCCACTCTACCATATGCCTTTTCTAAATCCATAAATGCAATAAAAACTTCTCTACCTTTATCTAAATACTGTTCACATATATGTTTCACTGTAAACACTTGATCTACACCTCCCCTACCCACTCTAAAGCCTCCTTGCTCATCTGCAATCCTACTCTCTGTCTTACCTCTAATTCTTTCAATAATAACCCTGCCATACACTTTACCTGGTATACTCAGTAAACTTATTCCCCTATAATTTTTTCACTCTCTTTTATCCCCCTTCCCTTTATATAAAGGAACTATACATGCTCTCTGCCAATCCCTAGGTACCTTCCCCTCTTTCATACATTTATTAAACAAAGATACCAACCACTCCAGCACTATATCCCCCCCTGCTTTTAGCATTTCTGTCATGATTCCGTCAATTCCAGCTGCTTTACCCCCTTTCATTCTACGTAATACCTCACGCACCTCTCCCACACTCACATCCTGCTCTTCTTCACTCCTAAACGATGTTGTACCTCCCTGGCCAGTACATGAAATTACCACCGAGCTTTTTTCATCGAAATTTAAAAGTTCCTCAAAATATTCCTGCCATCTACCCAATACCTCCAGCTTCCCATCTACTAACTCCCCTACTCTGTTTTTACTGACAAATCCATTCTTTCCCTAGGCTTTCATACCTTGGTTATCTCACTCCAAAATTTTTTCTTCTTTTCAGCAAAATTTCTTGACAGAGCCTCTCCCATTCTTTCATCTGCTCTTCTTTTGCACTCTCTCACCACTCTCTTCACCTTTCTTTTACTCTCCATATACTCTGCTCTTCTATTAACACTTCTGTTTTGTAAAAACCTTTACCTTTTTCTCTTTTATCACACCCTTTACTTCTTCATTCCACCACTCACTCCTCTTTCCTCCTGCACCCACCCTCCTATAGCCACAAACTTCTGCCCCACATTCTAATACTGCATTGTTAAAACTATCCCAACTCTCTTCTACCCCCCACTACTCATACTTGCACTAGCCCACCTTTCTGCCAATAGTTGTTTATATCTCACCCTAACTTCCTCCTCCCTTAGTTTATACACTTTTACCTCTCTCTTACTTGCTGTTGCCATTTTCTTTTCGTCCCATCTACCTTTTACTCTAACTGTAGCTACAACCAAATAATGATCTGATATATCCGTTGTAAAGAGAGTAGTAAGGGAGAAAAAGTTAGCATATGAGAGGTTTTTACAAAGTAGAAGTGATGCAAGGAGGGAAGAGTATATGGAGAGAAAAAGAGAGGTTAAGAGAGTGGTGAAGCAATGTAAAAAGAGAGCAAATGAGAGAGTGGGTGAGATGTTATCAACAAATTTTGTTGAAAATAAGAAAAAGTTTTGGAGTGAGATTAATAAGTTGAGGAAACCTAGGGAACAAATGGATTTGACAGTTAAAAATAGGAGAGGAGAGTTATTAAATGGAGAGTTAGAGGTATCGGGAAGATGGAGGGAATATTTTGAGGAGTTGTTAAATGTTGATGAAGACAGGGAAGCTGTGATTTCGTGTATAGGGCAAGGAGGAATAACATCTTGTAGGAGTGTGGAAGAGCCAGTTGTGAGTGTGGGGAAGTTTGTGAGGCAGTGGGTAGAATGAAAGGGGTAAGGCAGCTGGGATTGATGGGATAAAGATAGAAATGTTAAAAGCAGGTGGGATATAGTTTTGGAGTGGTTAGTGCTATTATTTAATAAATGTATGGAAGAGGTAAGGTACCTAGGGATTGGTAGAGAGCGTATTGTTCCTTTGTATAAAGGCAAAGGGACAAAGAGAGTGCAAAATTATAGGGAATAAGTCTGTTGAGTGTACTTGATAAAGTGTATGGTAGAGTTGTTATTGAAAGAATTAAGAGTAAGACAGAAAGCAGGATAGCAGATGAACAAGGGGCTTTAGGAAAGGTAGGGGTGTGTAGACCAAGTGTTTACAGTGAAACATATAGGTGAACAGTATTTGGATAAGGGTAAAGAAGTTTTGTGGCATTTATGGATTTGAAAAGGCGTATGATAGGGTGGATAGGGGGCAATGTGGCAGATGTTGCAGGTGTTAGGAATAGGAGGTAGGTTACTGAAAGCAGTGAAGAGCTTTTATGAGGATAGTGAGGCTCAAGTTAGAGTGTGTAGGAGGGAAGGGGACTATTTCCCAGTAAAAGTGGGCCTTAGACAAGGATGTGTGATGTCACCGTGGTTGTTCAATATATTTATAGATAGGGTTGTAAGAGAAGTGAATGCGAGGGTCTTGGCAAGAGGTGTGGGGTTAAAGATAAAGAATTAAATACAAAGTGGGAGTTGTCACAGTTGCTTTTGCTGATGACACTGTGCTTTTGGGAGATTCTGAAGAGAAGTTGCAGAGGTTGGTGGATGAATTTGGTAGGGTGTGTAAAAGAAGAAAATTGAAAGTGAATATAGGAAAGAGTAAGGTGATGAGGATAACAAAAAGATTAGGTGACGAAAGATTGGATATCAGATTGGAGGGAGAGAGTATGGAGGAGGTGAATGTATTCAGATATTTGGGAGTGGACATGTCAGCAGATGGGTCTATGAAGGATGAGGTGAATCATAGAATTGATGAGGGAAAAGGGTGAGTGGAGCACTCGAGTCTGTGGAGACAAAGAACTTTGTCCATGGAAGTAAAGAAAGGAATATATGAGAGTATAGTTATACCAACACTCTTATATGGGTGTGAAGCATGGGTGATGAATGTTGCAACGAGGAGAAGGCTGGAGGCAGTGGAGATGTCATGTCTGAGGTCAATGTGTGGTGTGAATATAATGCAGAGAATTCGGAGTTTGGAAATTAGGAGGAGGTGTGGGATTACCAAAACTATTATCCAGAGAGCTGAGGAGGGGTTGTTGAGGTGGTTCGGACATGTAGAGAGAATGGAACGAGACAGAATAACTTCGAGAGTGTATAAATCTGTAGTGGAGGGAAAGCAGGGTAGGGGTCGGCCTAGGAAAGGTTGGAGGGAGGGGGTAAAGGAAGTTTTGTGTGCGAGGGGCTTGGACTTCCAGCAAGCATGTGTGAGCGTATTTGATAGGAGTGAATGGAGACAAATGGTTTTTAATACTTGACGTGCTGTTGGAGTGTGAGCAAAGTAACATTTATGAAGGGATTCAGGGAAACCGGCAGGCCGGACTTGAGTCCTGGAGATGGGAAGTACAGTGTCTGCACTCTGAAGGAGGGGTGTTAATGTTGCAGTTTTATAACTGTAGTGTAAAGCACCCCTCTGGCAAGACAGTGATGGAGTGAATGATGATGAAAGTTTTTCTTTTTCGGGCCACCCTGCCTTGGTGGGAATCGGCCGATGTGTTAATAAAAAAAAAATAAAAAAATATCCTCTTTTTCATAAAATATGTATTACTTATTACCAAACCTCTTTCTACACTTCTAATAATATCAGCTATAATTGACTCTAGTAATTTGCCTACAATTGAGGTCAGGCTTATTGGGCGGTAATTTGACGGTAGTGACTTGTCCCCTGCTTTAAAAATAGGAATTACATTAGCCATCTTCCACATATCAGACACTACACCTGTTTGAAGAGATAAATTAAAAATGTTAGATAATGGTTCACAGAGTTCCATTTTGCATTCCTTAAGAACCCTTGCAAAAAGCTCATCAGGACCCGGCGATTTATTGTGTTTCAGTCGGTCTAGTTGTTTCATAACCATTTCGCTAGTGACTGTGATATTACATAATTTATCTTCTTCTGGGCCTCTGTAAAAATTAATTACTGGGATATTATTAGTGTCTTCCTGTGTGAAAAACGAGAGAAAATAATTATTAAAAATAGAGCACATATCATTCTCCTTGTCAGTAAGATGCCCAGAGTTATTTTTAAGGGGACCTATCTTATCCCTAACTTTTGTTCTATAAACCTGGAAAAAACTTTTTGGGTTAGTTTTTCAATCCCTAGCAACTTTAATTTCATAGTCCCGTTTAGCTTTTCTTATTCCCGTTTTAACGTCCCTCTTAATGTCAGTATACTGATTTATAAGATGACCCTCACCTCTTTTTATGCGCCTATAAATTCCTTTCTTCTGCTCTAAAAGATACTTGAGCCTATTATTCATCCATTTTGGGTCATTTCTTCTTGATCTAATTTCTTTGTACGGGATAAATGTTCTTTGGGCAGCCTGTATAGTGTTAAGAAAACTGTCATATTGATACCTCTCTTCGTCACCCCAGTCCACAATTGATAAGTGTTCTCTAAGTCCATTATAATCTGCTAAGCGAAAATCTGGGACCGTTACTGAATTATCCCTACTATCATACATCCATTCAATGCTAAAGGTAATTGACTTGTGGTTGCTTGAGCAGAGTTCCTCTGTAATTTCTAAATTATTAACAAGGGTTTCCTTGCTTGCCAGAGCCAAGTCAAGTAGGTTATTTTCCCTTGTAGGTTCTGTCACAAACTGCTTCAAAAAGCAATCCTGAACTACTTCTAAAAAGTCGTTAGATTCTAAATTCCCTGTCAAGAAATTCCAATTAATCTGACTAAAGTTAAAGTCCCCTAGAATTACTACGTTATTGTGCCTTGTGGCCTTAACAATTTCCTCCCAAAGTAATCTCCCTTGTTCCCTATCTAAGTTTGGAGGACGGTAAATCACGCCTAAAATAAATTTTTCACACCCCTCTGAAAATTCTATCCAGACAGACTCTGTATGTGTTATTTCAGACTTTATACCCGTTTTTATGCAACAATTTAAATGATCACGGACATAGAGTGCCACCCCACCCCCCTTCCCGATACTTCTGTCTACTTGGAACAATTTAAAACCCTGAATGTGACATTCGGCAGGCATGTCCTGATTTTTCATATTAAACCATGTCTCAGTTATTGCAAAAACATCAATATTACCCGTATTTGCAACTAATCTCAACTCGTCCATCTTATTCCTAGCACTATTGGTGTAATATCCATTTAAAGACCCTCCTTTCTCTTTACCCTTCCTGCTCATTTCTGTTTTTCCACTATACCTATTACTGTCCTTGTCACCTAATGCCACTGGCTTTCCAATACCCACCTTATTCTGCCTATTACTAGTTCCCCTAGAATTTATAACATTACTACACTGGGACTTCACTGTTTTCCCCCCATAACCCATACCACTAACTTTTTCTAGTTTAAAGCCCTAACAGCCCCCTCCACTGCAGTTGCCAGTGCCCCCACCCCAGACCTAGATAAGTGAACCCCATCCCTGGCATACATGTCATTTCTGCCATAGAAGAGGTCCCAGTTGTCAATGAATGTTACTGCATTTTCCTTACAGTATTTGTCCAGCCAGCAATTGACACCAATTGCCCTGGACAACCATTCATTTCCAACTCCTCTCCTTGGCAAAATACCACATATGACAGGGTTCCCACCCTTCTTCCTAATTCTGTCTATTGCTGACCTATAGCTGCTAATCAGCTCCTCACTCCTACGTCTGCCAACATCGTTGCCTCCAGCACTGAGACAGATAATAGGATTGCTCCCATTACCTCTCATGATGTCGTCCAGACGGCTAACAATATCCTTCATCCCAGCCCCCGGATAACACACCCTCTGCCTCCTATTCCTATCCTTAAGACAAAATTCCCTATCCATAAACTTAATCTGACTGTCCCCAACTAAAACAACGTTCTTACCTCGACTGGCTGTGTGCATGACGTTCTCGACGGTCTTTGTAGAGATGGTCTTCGCTGATATGTCTTCACATTCATCTGATAACAAAGAAAAAGAGTTCCTGGTTTTCACAGCAGTCTCCTGGACCTTCTTCAACTTCAGCTTCGTCCCTTCAGATCCGACTAGCATCCATTCGTTGGTCTGATCATCGGCGACATTGTTCCGGGGATAATCCTTGCATATACCCTTCAAATGTTGAATCTCTCTTCTAGCTTCCGTTAATTCCGTCTTAAGTTGGAGACATAGCTACTCGTAGTCGAGGGAAGCCATCATCCAATCTCAGGTAGCTAATAACGGAAGCACAGTAGAAAAGTCTTCACAGAGCAAAGATGGTTCAGTCCACAGAGAGAAGATGGTTCAGTCCACCAGGACTCTAAAGTCTAACTAACTGGTTTCCCTGAATAACTTCATAAATGTTGCTTTGCTAACACTCCAACAGCATGTCAAGTCATAAAAACCACTTGCCTCCACTCCTATCTTACATGCTCACACATGCTTGATGGATGTCTAAGCCCCCTCACACACAAAAAAACCTTCTTTGTCCCATCCCTCCAACCTTTCTTAGGACAACCCCTACCCCACCTTCTTTCCACTACAGATTTATACACCCTCCTAGTCATCCTATTTTGTTCCATCCTCTCTAAATGTCAGAACCACCTCAACAGTCCTCCATATAATACTTTTAGTAATTCCCAAGCTACGGATTCTCTGCGTAACATTCACACCCCACATTGCCCTCAGACATGATATCTCCACTGCCTCCAGCCTCTTCCTTGGTGCAACATTCACAACCCATGCTTCATTCCCATATAAGAGCACTGGCACCATAATACTCAAACAATCCCCCATTTGCTTCCATGGATAATGTTCTTGTCTCCAGACTCCTCAGTGCACCACTCACCATTTTCCCCCCAGGCAATTATATGGTTCACCTTGTCTTTCATAGACCCATCTGCCAAGTCCATTCCTAAATTTCTGAACACATTCACTTCCTCCATACACCTTACCTTCTATCTGATATCCAATCTGCCATTGCCTAAATTTTTTGCTACCCCTCATTACCTTACTCTTTCCTATGTTAACTTTTAATTTCCTTCTTTGACATACCATTCCAAATTCTCCCACCAACCTTTGCAACTTCTCTTCAGCATCTCCTAAAAGCACAGTGTCATCAGCAAAAAGCAACTGCAACAACTTCCACTTTGTGTTAGATTCTTTATCTTTTAATCCCACATCTCTTGCCAACACCTGAGCATTCACTTCTCTTACAACCCCATCTATAAATATATTAAACAACCATGGTGACACCATGCATCCCTGTCTAAGGCCTACTTTTATTGGAAAATAATCTCCCACTCTCCTACATACCCTAACCTGAGCCTCACTATCCTTGTAAAAATTCTTAACTGCTTTCAGTAACCTACCACCTATTCCATACACTAAAACATCTGCTGCATTGCTCTCCTATCCACCCTATCATATGCCTTTACCAATACCTTTGAAACCCTTTGAAGAGTTTCGAGAGTTTCTCTACTCTCTGAGCCTGGCCATGGGCCAGGCTCATTTGGTGCTTGCCTGGTCACAACCAGGGTGTTGCTGCTGGAGGCCCTGTGCCCCACATATCTGTCACAGCCTGGTTGATCTGGCACCTGGTGAAGATACTTGTCCAGTTTCCTCTTGAAGGCTTCTACACTTGTTCCAGCCGTGTTTCGGATATCTTCTGGTAAGATGTTGAATAGTCTGGGACCCCGGATGTTGATACAGTGCTCCCTTGTTGTCCCCACCGCACCCCTGCTCCTCACTGGGTTTATTTTACACTTCCTCCAAATCCATAAATGCAACAAAGACTTCTTTACTCTTATCTAAATACTATTCACTTATATGCTTCAATGTAAACACTTGGTCTACACATCCCCTACCCTTCCTAAACCATCCTTGTTCATCTGCAATCCTGCTCTATGTCTTAGCCTTAATTCTTTCAATAACAGCTCTACAATACACCTTATCAGGTATACTCAAACTTTCTATTTTGTCACCTCTGCCTTTATACAAAGGAACTATGAATGCTCTCTGCCAATCCCTAGGTACTTCCCCTCTTTCATACATTTATTAAATAAAAGCACCAACCACTCCAAAACTATATCCTGCTTTTAACATTTGTGTTTTTATCCATCAATCCCAGCTCCTATAGTGTTCGCAGTCTTTCATAAACTTTTATTTTAGTTTAGGGAGCCATTTTATAGCTCTTTGGAACTTTTAACCCTTTCAAGGTCGCGAGGAACTCTCCCAAACTCGTTCTCAGGGTCGCAAATTTTTCGGAATTTTTTCTTTTCTTATGGAATGATGGAGAATCTTTTTCCGATCATAACGCCACCAAAATTATGAAATTTGATGGAGAACTAACGGAATTATGCTCTCGCGAAGTTAGCGGTATCGATGACATTTACGCATCGGCGATTTCACCCACTTTGAGCCCTATTTTCGGCAAATTCTAATGTTTCAGTCTACTAAAATTATAGCTATTTCGCTAGAATTCCATTTGTTCTATCAATTGAGTATATAAGAAACCGCCAATTTACTGATTTCATCTACCCAATAAAGTGGTCAGAAATTGGCAATTTGGCCAATTTCACACAAATTTCAGAAGATGCCAATTTCAAAATAGGGTCCAGAATAAACGAGACAGACATTCCTGGCACTCAAATAACATTTTATCTGTTCATTAGTCACGTCTCCAGGCCCCTCTTACATTACTTTTGCTTTCCATTTTGAATTTTTATTCTCACAAAAAAATAGAAGATTTATTGTTATGTATACAACTGCATCATTTTAAAAATGGTATAAATAATATCAGCGCACTTGTGCAAGAATATTAGACTACCCAGTTGATGTGTATTGGACGCATGGCGTGATTTGTTTACTCTTAAACATCGGCAGAAATCCAACATTTTCGCTACTTTGCGCTCAGTTTTAAGGTACTTGTCATCATGAAACCAGTCAAAATTATATCTATTTCTGTAATATATCATCCATTCTATCAAATGAGACTAAGAAAACGAGAATACAAGAATAAATACTATACGGAAATAGACTGCAAATTCGCAGTTTTAAAGCAAAAACACGGTCAGTTATTTTTTTCCTCAATATGCACTGTGTGGTGCAGGATTTTTTTTATACTGCACACACTGACCACACAGACCTATTCTCTCACATCTAGGCCTACCAGCCTGTTTCCACTTGATTTGAGGGCGCTAGAATTTAGGCGTACTAGTACGACGAAAACCCTGGCGCATAAGCCGTACTAGTACGGCCGAAACCCTGAAAGGGTTAATACCTGTATGTGACTTTACAAGTATGGACATCATATTCCAAATTTGGTTGATAAACATGTGATGAAAAGCATTTCCAGCATTCCCCTATCCAAGTATCTAAAGGCTATTTTAAAGTCAACTAATGTCACACAGGAGTTTAGTACTGTATTAGTATTTCATTTATGTGATCTTCTGGTAATGTTTTTTTGACTTCTAAGCCCCTCTCATTGTCAAATATTTTTAATATTTTATTGCACAATTTACATTCTAACCCCTTCTCTTGTATAAATTATTAAATTTTAAAATTGAAACTTTCGTTTTTCTTTTTAGGTCACCCTACCTCGGTGGGATACGGCCAGTTTGTTGAAAAAATTTTTTTTTTACATTCTTTGTACAGCCTGTTTTCACTTTTTTCTATGTCTGTTCAATGGCACTTATCCACACTGAACTTCCTCAATTTATCCCTCCATTTACTCACAGTGTCTTACACCATCATCACTCATTTTTTCTTGCATAAGATTTTTGGGTGTGAATAAGTGTGTAAAAATTACAAAGTATGTCCTAATAAGAGTGGGAATGGCAATAAAATATTGCATATTTTCAAGGTGAATATTACATTAATCCTGACAGTATTATCCTGTACATACCATGTTCTGGCATTAGATCCTCTTCTATGTTTATAACATTTGATGCCTTATCCAATCTTTTCTTGTCTATCACCATTTGCCTCTGTGGATAAATTATAATTAATAAATAGCATACATTTTTATATACCCCAAGCCTTATTGTAAAATCAATGTAAGTGATGATTTAATAGCCTTTGATTAAAAAATATGCAGAACAGTAGTGCCTTTGATTTGACTTAAAAATAATAAAACTAAGTTCACAAATAAATTCTGCCATCCCATCCCCATAGTTGGCTCTCTTAAGAACCAAATACAGTGGACCCCCGGTTAACGACCATAATTCGTTCCAGAATGCTGTTCAAGTGCCGTTACCGAACAAATTTATTAACATAAGGAATAATGTAAATTAGATTAGTCCTTTTGGACCTCCAAACATACACTTACAAAAGCACTTACAAAAATACACTTACATAATTGTTAGTGTTTGGAGCAGGCTGTTAACCGGGGGTCCACAACAGCGACCCTCAACAACATCCCCAGCCACATACCAGGGACAGTGAGTATGTGGAGCCTTGCCTACCTGCCTACCTTGCCTATGTGTTTTATTTTGCACTACATAAGATTTCAACACAGGACCTTTCACTGGCAAGTCTAATCTTTGACAACTGACATGTAAGTCCAGTATGCTCACCAAAGCAATTCTCATATATACTTTCCAAACATTTTTATTTTATAGTAAGAAAAATTAACTTTTATATATACACTGATCATAATAATCAATTAAAGCAAGTGCCATTCTTTGGCAAATGTTTAAGATACTGTATTTCTTTAAAACATAAAGGCATCTCAAATGTCTGGAGATTATAAGGTTACCCCCAAACAGGAACTTATCATCTCACAATTCATTCATACAGAGTACAGTGTTGGCATAATTCATAACTATGCACAATGACTTAAGAGATCCTGCATGATCTACCCAAGCACAAAACCAAATTATGTAAATTTTACTAAATTTTCTGTTTATTGCATCTTTTAACTAGTTTAGGCAATGAATGGGATACGGAACCTTAGTGAACATGAACCAAACCAATTCTTATGGAAATAAAGGTATATACAGTATACAGTGGTACCTCTACTTACGAGCAAAATTCATTTCAGTCGGTTATTCAAGTGCCGATACCGAAGGAATTTTTTTCCATAAGAAATAATGAAAATTAGGTTAATCCATTTCATACCCCCAAAAATACATTTACAAAAGCACCTACAAAAATACACTTACATAACTGTTCGAGTTTTGAGCTGCTCGTAAGTAGAGGTACCACTGTACTCTATTTTTAATTATATTTTGCTGAAAATTATTATACTACACAAAACAAGAAATAATTTGTAAGAATGTCTCAAGAATAAAATATTAGCCTTAAACAAACATTGTTATAAAAATGTAAGTGTTCCCACCATGAGTGAATGACAAGGTGATATAAAACTCACTTGCAGAAAGATCTTACCATCAGATGAATGTCTGAGAGGCGATGAATTTCCAAATCAGCTCTGTTCTTGAACCAGATACGACATGGTGAGCATTTTGCGAAAGTAGTAATCAGCTGAAGAAAAAGAACTCTTCAATGTCACATGCAGGATAATTTTTCTTTCAAGGTGAGAAAGGAATGAAAAAAAAAAAAAAGTACAAAAAGCAACTGAGAGAGTATTTTGCAAGATAAAGTTATCAATAAAGGAAGGAAATGATGATTATAAGTGAAAAAAAAAGCAGGTACTATCATGAATGGAAACAGGTAACATTCTGAATGTTTTAGTGTAATACATATGTACAGTAGGGCCTCGTTTTACGGCGTTCCGCTAATACGGCGAGTTCAAATTATGACCAAAACTTTCTATATGGCGAGCGGTCTTTGAAATACGGCACGTGCCACCCGGTTTGTTTACATTCTCCGTGAGCACATCTCTCTATTATGTAATAATAATCCCTCTTGGGCACATTATATGTCCTATTTTACGTCAATATAGACATTTTCATTAATCCATCTATTACATTTTCTTCAAATTATATAAGAAACACGTTACATAGCATATAAACATGCGCTATGGAGGTGTGGTTGCCGGGCGGAGGGAAAACATTACTTAATACTAATAATAATCACTCTTGGGCACTTTAAATGTCTTATCTTACTTTAATATAGACATTTTCATTAATCCATCTATGATATTTTCTTCAAAATTATATAAGAAACACATTACATAGCATATAAACATTTTATGTGTATATACTATGGAGGTGTGGTAGCCTGGCGGAGCGAAAACATTACGTCACTCCCCTTAATACATAACGCTTTTGTTTACAATTCTCAGCATGAATTATTCATTACTTCTCCCTTTGTTTATGATGGCATCTAAAAGTAGTTGATAGAAACGATTAAACTCAGTGAACATGGTATGTCGATGGTAATAATATGGCTCTGGGCCACATGTAGGTAGGTGTAGGTATGTAGCCCAGGCAGACTACATACCTACATTATTATTATAACTGATAATTATACTTACGTGTACCTGTACCTAAGTAAACTTACACACGTTATTATAGACATTTTGCTTAATCCATCTAAATACACCCCACAGTAGAATAAATTAACATAAATATGAGATGTGGTAGCCAGGCTACTTGTAGTCCAACATCAGAGAAAATGTGTACACTATAATATTACTGGGGGTAACTAGAAAATTATTCCTTTCATATGCCATCACTCAGGGCGTCATTTCTTCTAAAAATGTTGTTACATGAGACTGGGAGTGTTTCTCTTTATTTATTCTACTGTATCAATGTGAAGACAACTTGTACACAATGTAAAGTGACGAAAACCAGACGTGTTCGCCTGGTTTGTTTACATTACGTGTGGGTGTGGTGGGGTGGGGAGGGCTGCCCTGGCTGGCTACCCATACTTCCCAAACCTGACTTCCTACAAATAAAACTCACCTCTCACCCTACATTAACACTACAAATATTTTAAGGTAATTAATGAATGGACTGTATATGTATTTTATCGCTCTGGAGAGCTTTAATTAAATGTCGGAGTATATTACTTGTAATAATAATAATATAATAATAATAATTTGTCAGAGCATCATTCCTTCTAAAAATTACATGAGAATATAAGTGTTGGTCTTTATTTATTCTAGTGTACCACTGTGGAGACAACTTGAACACAATAAGGTGTTTGTATGAACGTGTATCAACCATAACTAGACTGTTTGTTTACATAAGTACTCTGCGGCTCTATCTTTCTCTCTCTTGTTTATTCGTTTTTATCTCATTTACTCACTTCTCACCCTACATTAAGACTACAAATATTTTAAGGTAAGTAATGAGTGTACTGTATATGCATTTTATCGATCTAGGGCGCTTAATGTCGTAGTAGGTGGGAGTGGCCAGGCAGGATGCCATACCTCCCACACGACATTCTACAAATAAATACTTTTCACCTCTCACCCTACATTAAGACCATTAAGACTACAAATATTTTAAGGTAAGTAATGAGTGTACTGTATATGCATTTTATCACTCTAGGGAGCTTTAAGCATCGTAGTATAGTATGTGTGGGTGGGGTGGCCAGGAGGGCTACAACACCTGACTTCTTACAGTAAATACTACTTACCTTTTGCCCTACATCAAGACTACAAATATTTTGAGGTAAATAATGAGTGTACTATGTATGTATGTATGTATTTTACTTTTTAATACCTAGTTCTATTGTTAACTTAATATATGTTAGTGTAAACTTGTTATCTGGCATTTATATGCATTTATAAATGGAAAAAAAAATGGAGTTCTGCTTTTCGGTGAAGTCTGCTTTCCGGCAGTAGCCTGGAACCTAACCTGCCATATAAGTTTTCAACACACCAGTTGTTTGTAGGTATATTTAGGCAGAATTGGTCAACTAGCCAACATGACTTAAAAATAGATCTCTTCAAAAAAATTACAGCGTGTATACCTGGAGTATACCTGGAGAGAGTTCCAGGGGTGAACGCCCCTGCGGCCCGGTCTGTGACCAGGCCTCATGTTGGACCAGAGCCTAATCAACCAGGCTGTTACTGCTGGCCGCATGCAGTCCAACGTACGAACCACAGCCTGGCTGGTCAGGCACCGACTTTAGGTGCCTGTCCAGTGCCTGCTTGAAGACAGCCAGGGGGTTTGTTGGTAATCCCCCTAATGTATGCTGGGAGACAGCTGAACAGTCTTGGGTACCTGACACTAATTGTGTTGTCTCTTAATGTGCTAGTGGCACCCCTGCTTTTCATTAGGGGGATGTTACATCGCCTGCCGAGTCTTTTGCTTTCGTAGGGAGTGACTCTCGTGTGCAAGTTTGGTACTAATTCCTCGAGAATTTTCCATGTGTATATAATAATGTATCTCTTCCGCTTGCGTTCTAGGGAGTACAGGTTTAGGAACTTCAAGCGTATCCAGTAATTGAGGTGGTTTATCGCAGTTATGCGTGCCGTGAAGGTTCTCTGCACATTTTCTAGGTCAGCAATTTCACCTCCCTTGAAAGGTGCAGTTAGTGTGCAGCAATTTCCAGCCTAGATAGAACAAGCGACCTGAAAAGTGTCAACATGGGCTTGGCATCCCTGGTTTTGAAGGTTCTCATTATCCATCCTGTCATTTTTCTAGCAGATGCGATTGCTACGGTGTTATGGTCCCTGAAGGTGAGATCCTCTGACATGATCACTTCCAGGTCTTTGACATTAGTTTTTCGCTCTATTGTGTGGTTGGAATTTCTTTTGTACTCCGATGAGATTTTAATTTCCTCACGTTTTCCATATCTGAGTAATTGAAATTTCTCATCATTGAACTAAATATTGTTTTCTGCAGCCCATTTAAAGATTTGGTTGATGTCTGCTTGGAGTCTTGCAGTGTCTTCAACGGTGGACACTGTCATGCAGATTCGGATGTCATCTGCAAAGGAAGATACTGCACTGTGGCTTATATCCCTGTCTATGTCCGATATGAGGATGAGGAACAGGATGGGAGCGAATACTGTGCCTTGTGGAACAGAGCTTTTCACTGTAGCCGCCTCAGACTTTACTCTGTTGACTACTACTCTTTGTGTTCTACTTGTTAGGAAATTATAGATCCATCTATCAACTACATCTATTATTCCTTTATCACGCATTTTGTGTGCTATTACACCATGGTCACACTTGTCAAAGGCTTTTGCAAAATCTGTGTATATAACATCTGCATTCTGTTTGTCTTCTAGAGCATCCAGGACCTTGTCGTAGTGGTCCAGTAGTTGGGACAGGAGCGACCTGCTCTAAACCCATGCTGCCCTGGGTTGTGTAATTGATGGGTATCTAGATGAGTGGCGATCTTGCTTTTTAAAACCCTTTCAAAGATTTTTATGATATGGGACATTAGCGCTATTGGTCTGTAGTTCTTTGCTATTGCTTTACTGCCCCCTTTGTGGAGTGGGGCTATGTCTGTTGTTCTTAGGAACTGCGGGACGACCCCAGTGTCCATGCTCCCTCTCCATAGGATGTTAAAAGCATGTGATAGGGGCTTCTTGCAGTTCTTGATGAACACGGAGTTCCATGAGTCTGGGCCTGGAGCGGAGTGCATGGGCATGTCATTTATTGTCTTTTCGAAGTCATTTATCGTCAGGGTAATGTCAGATAGGCTTGCGTCTGCCAAGTTCTGTGGCACTCTCATAAGAAATTCATTTAGGTCTTTGACTTTCAGTCTGGTTAGCAGCTCGCTAAAAACTGAGTCATACTGGGACTTTAGTAACTCACTCATTTCCTTGCTGTCATCTGTGTAGGACCCATCCCGTTTAAGTAGGGGCCCAATACTGGATGTTGTTCTCGACTTTGATTTATGGCTTTTAGTTCTTCCGCGTTTCTTGATTCCTGTAAGATTCCTTTAGTTTTAATTCGATGTTTGCTATTTCTCTGACCAGTGTCTCCCTATGTATTTCAGATATATTGGCCTCTTGTAGCCGCTCCATTATTATTTGCCTTCGCCTGTATAGGGAGCGCTCTCTCTTTCTAGTTTACATCTTCTCCTCCTTTTCCTTAAGGGAATTTGCCTTGAGCAAACCTCAAGTGCCACAGAGTTAATTTGGTCTAGACATAGGTTAGGATCAGTGATGCTTAGGCTATCTTCCCAGTTTATATCATTTAGGACTTGGTTTACTTGGTCCCAGCTTATGTTTTTGTTATTGAAGTTGAATTTGGAGAAGGCTCCCTCGCGACTGATCACATTCTGTCGATCTGGAGCTCCCCGCATACATGTCTGGACCTCTATTATGTTGTGATCTGAGTACAGTGGACCCCCGAGTAACGAAGAAAATTCATTCCAGAAGCCTGCTCAGGTGCCATTACAGAACGAATTTACTCCCTTAAGAAATAATGTCAAGTAGGTTATTCCATTTCAGACCCCCAAAAATATACTTACAATATTATATTTACATACTTGTACGATTTCCGGGGTGTTCGTTACTCGGGGGTCCACTGTATATTGTTTTTGATATGTTGACATTTCGTATCAGATCATCATTGTTGGTGAAGATGAGGTCCAGCGTATTCTCTAATCTTGTAGGCTCTACTATTTGCTGGTTTAAGGTGAATTTGGTGCAGAGATTTAAAAGTTCATGTGTGTGCGAGTTTTCATCTGAGCTGCCTCCTGGTGTTATCTCTGCTACCACATTGTTTGCAATATTTCTCCATTTTAGGTGCCTTAGGTTGAAATCCCCCAGGAGCAAGATGTTGGGGGCAGGAGCTGGAAGATTTTCCAGACAGTGGTCAATTTTCAGAAGCTGTTCCTGGAATTGTTGGGACGTTGCATCCGGAGGCTTGTATAAAACCACGATTCTCGATTTTTACTGCTAATACTTCAACTACATCATTTGAGGCATTTAGTAGTTCTGAACATATAAGTGACTCTGTGATATACAGGCCAACCCCCCCCTTTTGCCTGTTCACTCTGTCACATCTGTATAGGTTGTAGCCCAGGATCCATATTTCATTGTCCAAGTGATCTCTTATGTGGGTCTCTGTGAAAGCCGCAAACATAGCATTTGACTCTGTAAGCAGTCCATGGATGTAAGGTATCTTGTTGTTCGTTGCTGGCTTTAGACCCTGTATATTTGCAAAGATGAATGTTGTTGGATTGGTGGTATTGGTGGTATTGGGGGGAGGGTCTTTTTTTCCTTGCACTAATATCTGTTGTTCTGGAGTGGAGGCCATTGACTGTGATTCCACTAAAGAAATGATTGCAGTTGGCGTACAATTTCTGTCATTTCCTGCCAGCTTTTTTTCCTTCCTGCCACTAAAAAAACTCTCTCTCCGGAGTGGCTGTAGCTACCCAGGTTTTGCCATGGTCTGGATGTTCTGTGTCATCTTGTACCCTTTAGGTGGTGTGCCTGGTAATATAAATTACAGCACTGTCTTTCCTGAACTGATGAGTGGCACATTTCAGGGTGGAAAAGCTTACAGGACGGGAGGTTGCATTTTCCTGTTGTCATATGGGCACGGCATTCTCTGGGGTGGTCCTAATTGCATGTCCCATCTGTTTTCCCAGATATTCCATTCCTGCAGATACCAAGTGCATAATATTCACATAGGCCTGGTTTCCGTTTGCCCTGTTTTTTTGTGACTGTGTTCTCCATTGTATTCCCAATTGGTGGGTGTATTCCTGTCTCGTTTCTATCTTTGGCACTACTGCTAACAATGGAGCCATCATCAGTTATTATTATTTTTATTAACACATCGGCCGATTCCCACCAAGGCAGGGTGGCCCGAAAAAGAAAAACTTTCATCATTATTCACTCCATTACTGTCTTGCCAGCGGGGTGCTTTACACTACAGTTATAAAACTGCAACATTAACACCCCTCCTTCAGAGTGCAGACACTGTACTTCCCATCTCCAGAACTCAAGTCCGGCCTGCCGGTTTCCCTGAATCCCATCATAAATGTTACTTTGCTCACATTCCAACAGCACGTCAAGTATTAAAAACCATTTGTCTCCATTCACTCCTAACAAATACGCTCACACATGCTTGCTGGAAGTCCAAGCCCCTCGCACACAAAACCTCCTTTACCCCCTCCCTCCAACCTTTCCTAGGCCGACCCCTATCCCGCCTTCCCTCCACTACAGATTTATACACTCTCGAAGTCATTCTGTCGCATTCCATTCTCTCTACATGTCTAAACCACCTCAACAACCCCTCCTCAGTTCTCTGGATAATAGTTTTGCTTCACACCCATATAAGAGTGTTGGTATAAGTATACAGTGGTCCCCCGAGTTTCGTACAATTATGTAAGTACAGTGGTCCCTCCGTTTTCGTGTATCTCTGTTTTCGTGTGTTTCAGTTTTCGTGCAGTTTTTTCGTGGAAAATTTACCTCTGTTTTCGTGTGATTCCCTCAGTTTTCGTGCTTGGTCCGGAACCTGTCCACCAGTGCCGCGCATATACAAAGGCCGTAAGCCACCATCCAAGCACCTCCCATGCACATTGTCATGCAGTCTAGCATTGTTTACGCTTGAGTGAACATCACCCCAGGAGTTTATACAAAACATTTACAGTGGACCCCCGCTATTCGAACGGCTCGGCAGTCGAACAAATCATCATTAGTACAAAAAATTTGAAATCGTCATGCGAACAAATTATCGAGAGTCGAACGAATACGTTCGTGATCTGTCGGCCCAGGCGCTTGGGTGCCTCACAGCGCAGGCGTGGAGAGCCAGTCCCGCGTTGTTTACACTCGAGAGAACAATACCCTGCACGCTTCCACAGACATTTCACACTTAATTATAATTTTTTGGAGTTTGTTCATTACGTGCGACTGTGAAATAAGCTACCATGGGTCCCAAGAAAGTTCCTAGTGGTACCCCTGAGCTGATAAAAGTGAGAAACACCGTAGAAATGAAGAAGGAAATAATACAAAAATACGAGAGTGGTGTGCGATTGTGTGATCTTGCCAGGATATATGGCAAAAACAGGTCAACTATCGCTTCTATCCTGCTTAAGAAGGAAGAAATTAAGCAAGCTGATGTTGCAAAAGGTGTTACTGTGCGAGCCAAAAACAGACCACAAATAATCGAAGAGATTGAGAAGTTGTTGCTGGTGTGGCTCAAGGATAAAGAGTTAGCGGGTGATAGTGTGTCTGAGTTAATTATTTGTGAAAAGGCAAGGAACTTGCATGCCGATCTTTTAAAGAAAATGCCTGCAACCAGTGCTGATTGTAATGGTAGTGAATTTAAAGCCAGCAAAGGCTGGTTTGAGAGATTTAAACATCGTAGTGGCATACATAATGTGGTAAGGCATGGTGAGGCTGCCAGTTCAGACAAACATGCAGCTGAAAAATTCATAAAGGAGTTTCAGGACTACATAAAGACTGAAAAATTGAAACCTGAACAAGTGTTCAATTGTGACGAAACAGGCCTGTTTTGGAAGAAAATGCTCAACAGGACCTACATTACTCAGGAAGAAAAGGCACTGCCAGGACACAAGCCTATGAAAGACAGGCTAACTCTCTTGATGTGTAGTAATGCTAGTGGGGATTTTAAATTAAAGCCTTTACTAGTGTATCACTCAGAAAATCCCAGAGTGTTCAAGAGACACAATGTCGTTAAAAGTAGATTGTGTGTCTTGTGGAGAGCTAGTCAGAATGCATGGGTCACAAAGCACCTTTTCAGTGACTGGATCCATGAAGTGTTTGGCCCCAGTGTGAGAAAATACCTACAGGAAAAGGGTTTGGACAAAAAGTGCCTCCTGTTGCTGGACAATGCTCCTTCACATCCTCAAAACATGGAAGACCTACTGTGTGAAGACTTTAAATTCATAAAACTGAAGTTCTTGCCTCCCAACACCACTCCTCTCCTCCAGCCCATGGACCAGCAGGTCATCTGTAACTTCAAAAACTCTACACAAAAGCAGTGTTTGAAAAGTGCTTTGAAATGACCTCGGACAGTGAATTGACCCTTAGAGAGTTCTGGAAGAATCATTTCAATATCTACAGCTGCATAGGCCTTATAGGCAAGGCTTGGGAGGGAGTGACTTCAAGGACTTTGAACTCTGCTTGGAGACCATTGTGGCCAGGTTGTGTCCAACAGAGGGATTTTGAAGGGTTTGAGGCTGACCCTGACCCTGCCGACCCTGTGCCTGTTGTGGACTGTATTGTGGAATTGGGCAAGTCCATGGGGTTGGAGGTGAGTGGCGATGATGTGGAAGAGTTAGTGCAGGGCCACAGGGTAGAGCTAACAACTCAAGAGCTGCAAGAGCTGGAAATAGAAGAGCATCAGACCAGATTTGAGGCTATTGATTCACGGGAGAAGGAGGAGGAAGAGGGGCTGAAGGAGGTGCCTTCTTCAGAGATTAAGGAGATGTGTACAATGTGGAATAGATTGCAAAGTTTTGTTGAAAAATACCACCCTGAACAAGCTCAAACAAGCCATAACAGCAGCATGTTCAGTGACCAAACAATGTCCTTCTTCAGGAACATGTTGAAAAGGCGCCAGAAACAGAGGACTGTGGACAGTTATTTTGTTAAAGTGTCCAGTGACTCCCAAGCTGGCCCTAGTGGGATTAAAAGACAAAGAAAAGAAGTAACCCCAGATAGGGCTTTGGTACCTGAAGTCCTTCTGGAAGGGGATTCCCCTTCCAAACACTAACCCCTCCCTCCCTCACTCCTCCTCCCTCTCTTCCATATGCCATCAACAATCTTCAATAATGGTAAGTAAAAAGACTTGCATTTATTTACTAATACTTTTAGTAGTACAGCACTGTAGTATTTAATGTTTTTGTCTATGTAGAAGCTTAATTTTATTAAAATATATTTTTTATATATTTTTGGATTTCTGGAACGGATTAATTGTAATTCCATTATTTCTTATGGGAAAAATTAAATCGCCTTTCGAACATTTCACGTTAAGAACAAGCTCCTGGAACGGATTAAATTCGAATGGCGAGGGTCCACTGTATTAACAATTCATTGTTTTTGGGCCTTGATTATTGTGTGTGACTACTAAATAAGCTACCATGGGCCCAAAGAAAGCTCCTAGTGCCACTTCTTTGGTAAAGAAAGTGAGGAACACCATAGAACTGAAGAAAGAAATAATAGAAAGACATGATAGTGGTGTATGTATTGCCGAGCTCGCCAGGATATACAAGAAAGCCCCAACAACCATCGGTTCCATTGTGTATAAGAGAAAAGCAATCACTGAAGCTAATGTTGCGAAAGGGGTGAATACAATAACGAAAAAGAGATCACAAACAATAGAAAATATGGAGAAATTGTTGTTGCTGTGGATAAACCAAAAACTGCTAGCGGGTGATAGAGTTGTGCAATCCATCATACGTGAAAAAGCAAGGCAGATGCATACCGATCTTGTCAAGAAAATGCCTGGAACCAGTGATGTTGATGTTGATGAATTTAAGGCCAGCAAAGGCTTGTTCGAAAAATTTAAGAAGCGAACTGGCATACACAGTGTTGTAAGGCATGGTGAGGGTGCCAGTTCAGATAAACAGATAAACAAGGGGCTGAAAAATTTGTGCATGACTTTAAAAAATATGTAGAGGCTGAAAATTTCAAACCCCAAGTGTTTAATTGTGATGAAACAGGCCTCTTTTGGAAGAAAATGCCAAGGAGGACCTACATCATGCAGGAGGAAAAGGCACTAAATTGACCCTAAAAGAGTTCTGGAAGGATCACTTCGATATCTTCCACTGCATAGGCCTTATAGATAAAGCTTGGCAGGGAGTGACTTCCAGGATGATGAACTCTGCTTGGAGAAAGTTGTGGCCAGATTGTGTCCCAGAGAGGGATTTTGAAGGGTTTGGGGCTGACCCTGAGAAGCCTATGGAAGTCGTGGAAAGTATTGTGGCATTGGGGAATTGCATGGGTTTGGATGTGAGTGGCGAAGATGAGGAAGAGTTGGTGGAGGACCACAATGAAGATCTAACCACTGAAGAGCTGCAAGAGCTTGAGCTGCAGCAACATCAAACGACAACTCAGAAAATTGCTTCAGTGGAGGAAGAGAGATGTAAGGTGCCTTCTTAAGAGATTAAGGAGATTTGTGCAATGTGGAGTAGGGTGCAATCATTTGTGGAGGAACATCACCCTGAGAAAGATGTTGCAATCTGTGCTGGTTACTTTTACAATGAGAATGCCATGTCCCATTTTAGGGACATTTTAAAGAGCCGCCAGACACAGAGCTCTCTGGAGAGATATTTAGTGCCACAGGTGTGCAGTGACTCTCAAGCTGGTCCTAGTGGGATTAAAAGACAAAGAAGGGAAGTGACCCCAGATGGGGACTTGGTACCTAGAGTCCTTATGGAGGGGGATTCCCCTTCCAAAAATTAGGGTCTCTTCCCTCTTCCCTCTCTTCCATCCAGCAACATCAGTCTTCAGTAAGGGTAAGTGCCACATTCATTTCATTCATTTGTGCATGTAACTCTATCTTTAAGGCCCCCCCAAATTTTTTTTTCCAAACTTCTGGGTTTCTGGAACTGATTAATTGAATTTCCATTATTTCTTATGGGGAAAATGGTTTCAGTTTTCGTGTGTTTCAGTTTTAGTGCATCCCTCAGGAACGGATTAAACACGAAAACCGAGGGACCACTGTATAATATTGTAAATGCTTGTGGAAGTGTATTTTTGGGGGTCTGAAATAGACTAACCTACGTGACATTTTTCCTTAAGGGAGTAAATTCGTTCGGTAATGGCGCTTGAGCAGGCTTTTGGAGTGAAGTTTTTACGAAACTCGGGGGACCACTGTACTCTCATACATTCCCCTCTTTACTTCCTTGGACAAAGTTCTTTGTCTCCACAGTCTCCGAAGTGCTCCACTCACCCTTTTCCCCTCATCAATTCTATGATTCACCTCATCATTCATAGACCCATCTGCTGACATGTCCACTCCCAAATATCTGAATACATTCTCCTCCTCCATACTCTCTCCCACCAATCTGATATCCAATCTTTCGTCACCTAATCTTTTTGTTATCCTCATCACCTTACTCTTTACTATATTCACTTTCACTGAACACTCTAACACTACATTTTTAAATCTACCCCATACATCCTCGACCCCATTGCCTACACTCTCACTAGCCAAACTATCCTCCAATAGTTGTTTATATCTTACCCTAACTGCCTCCTCTTTTAGTTTATAAACCTTCACCTCTCTCTTACTTACTGCTATTTTCCCATCTACTTTTTACTCCCACTGTAGCTATAACTAAAAAGTGATCTGATATATCTGTGGCCCCTCTATAAACATGTACATCCTGAAGTCTACTCAACAGTCTTTTATCTACCAATACGTAGTCCAACAAACTACTGTCATTACGCCCTACACCATATCTTGTATACTTATTTATCCTCTTTTCTTAAAATATGTATTACCTATAACTAAACCCCTTTCTATACAAAGTTCAATCAAAGGGCTCCCATTATCATTTACACCTGGCACCCCAAACTTACCTACCACACCCTCTCTACGTGTTTCTCCTACTTTAGCATTTAAGTCCCCTACCACAATTACTCTCTCACTTGGTTCAAAAGTTCCTATACATTTGCTTAACATCTCTCAAAATCTCTCTCTCTCCTCTACACTCCTCTCTTCTCCAGGTGCATACACGCTTATTATGACCCACTTTTCAAATCCGACCCTTATTTTAATCCACATAATCCTTGAATTTACACATTTATATTCCATCTTCTCCTTCCATAACTGATCCTTCAACATTATTGCTACCCTTTCCTTAGCTCTAACTCTCTCAGATACTCCTGACTTAATCCCATTTATTTCTCCCCACTGAAACTCGCCTACCCCCTTCAGCTTTGTTTTGCTTAGGGCCAGGACATCCAACTTCTTTTCATTCATAACATCAGCAATCATCTCTTTCTTATCATCTGAACTACATCCACGCACATTCAAACATCCCAGTTTTAAAAAGTTTTTCTTCTTCTCTTTTTTAGTAAATGTGTACAGGAGAAGGGGCTACTAGCCCATTGCTCCCGGCATTTTAGTCACCTCATACGACAGGCATAACTTACGGAGGAAAGATTCTTTTCCACTTCCCCATGGACAATATAGAAAATAAAAAGAACAAGAGCTATTAAGAAAAAGAAGAAAAACCTAGATGTGTGTATGTATATATATGCATGTGCATGCCTGTGTAGTGTGACCTAAAGTGTAAGTAGAAGTAGCTAGATATACCTGTTATCCAGCGTGTTTATGAGACAGAAAAAAAACACCAGCAATCCTACCATCATGTAAAACAGTTTCAGGTTTCTGTTTCACAGTCACCTGGCAGGACGGTAGTACCTCCCTGGGTACTACCGGTACTACCCGGGGCATCCCCGCTTACTATCTACCGTGGTAATGCTAGTTTGTAATATTGGTTTTTGTGTGGCCTTGTCTACACCTGTTTCCCCACTAGAGCTCCTGTCCCCCTTCAGGTCACCATCATTTATATTTCCGTTCTTACGGTTATTGTCTACCAGGGCAACATCTGTACCAGGGGCGATAGCACCATCTGGCTCAGATTTTTTACTTTCCCAACTGATATAGAATGCTGTCATGTTTTTTATGAAGGCTGATTTGATGTTGTCATCTTTTAATATCAATGTGATTTTATTCCACAGTTCGGTCTCATTTGGGCATACCTAAAAACACTTCCCTGGTTTAATATCTAGTGTAGTAGATTCCTGAATGCTTGCACAAGGAGCGTGGCTCCATTTACCACAGAAGTTGCATGTAATCCATCCAGTGGAACATTTGTTTGTTTGATTGCATACTACACAGGTTTTCATGATTGATTTTGTTGGTTGTTTTACTGTATATTTTACTAATAACTTCCCTGAAGTGGTGATCCGTCTATTTGTATCGTATCTATTTATTTGCATATGTAAGTGTTTGGGACAATTTTACTGCTTTAAGTTATTGTTTGGGTGTTTGATAAGGCCACCTAAAACCCTGTCTGCTTATTGAATCTGGTCGAGGATACCAGTTTTGAATGTGGTCATTGGTTCCCTTATTTCTTGGATCTGACGAAATTCAGTATCACTTATTTTAATGAATCCTGTAGGGATTATTTGGGTTACGCGAGACAGACCACTGGAAAATGATTAAACAGAGTAATAATGATCAGTTTGATACAAAAAGTATAACTTGCGTGTCCAGCTCGAAAAAAATACGATAAACAGTGTCGAGTTGTGAGTTGTCAGTGAAAAGTAGGTCTTAGACAGGGATGTGTAATGTCACCATGGTTGTTTAATATATTTATAGATGGGGTTGTAAAAGAAGTAAATGCTAGGGTGATGGGGAGAGGGGTAGGATTAAATTATGGAGAATTAAATGCAAAATGGGAGTTGACACAGTTACTTTTTGCTGATGATACTGTGCTAATGGGAGATTCTAAAGAAAAGTTGCAAAGGTTAGTGGACGAGTTTGGGAGTGTGTGTAAAGGTAGAAAGTTAAAAGTGAACATAGATAAGAGTAAGGTGATGAGGGTATCAAACGATTTAAAGAAAAATTGGATATCACATTGGAGAGAGGGATTATGGAAGAAGTAAATGTTTTCAGATATTTGGGAGTTGATGTGTCAGCGGATAGGTTTATGAAGGATAAGGTTAACCATAGAATTGATGAAGGAAAAAAGGTGAGTGGTGCATTGAGGTATCTGTGGAGACAAAAACGTTATCCATGGAGGCAAAGAAGGGAATGTACGAAAGTATAGTGGTACCAACACTCTTATATGGGTGTGAAGCATGGGTTGCAAATGCTGCAGCGAGGAGGAGGCTGGAGGCAGTGGAGATGTCCTGTCTAAGGGCAATGTGTGGTGTAAATATTATGCAGAAAATTCGGAATGTGGAAATTAGGAGAAGATGTGGAGTTACTAAAAGTATTTGTCAGAGGGCTGAAGAGGGGTTGTTGAGGTGGTTTGGTCATTTAGAGAGAATGGATCAGAGTAGAATGACTTGGAGCGTATAAATCTGTAGGGAAGGAAGGCGAGGTAGGGGTCGTCCTAGAAAAGGTTGGAGGGAAGGGGTAAAGGAGGTTTTGTGGGCGAGGGCTTGGACTTCCAGCAAGCATGTGTGAGCGTGTTAGATAGGAGTGAATGGAGACGAATGGTTTTGTGACATGACGATCTGTTGGAGTGTGAGCAGGGTAACATTTTGTGAAGGGATTCAGGAAACCAGTTAATTGATTTAGTTGGACTTGAGTCCTGGAAATGGAAGTACAATGCCTGCACTTTAAAGGAGGGGTCTGGGATAGTGACAGCTGGGAGGGACTATTCTCAGCTGTCGTATCTGAGCTCCTCTGCAAAGACAGTGATTATGTATGAGTGTGGTGAAAGTGTTGAATGATGATGAAAGTATTTTCTTTTGGGGATTTTCTTTCTTTTGGGTCACCCTGCCTCGGTGGGAGACGGCCGACTTGTTGAAAAAAAAAAAAAAAAAAAAATATATAATATATATATATATATACAGTGGTACCTCGAGTTACGATGGTCCCCAAAATCGCCCTTTTATGTAAGTTTATTTTTTTAAATGCTTTTGTAAGTATATTTTTGGGGGTGTAAAAGGACTAGTCTATTTTACATTATTCCTTATGGGGATAAATTCGTTTGGTAATGGCACTTGAACAGCATTCTCGAACGAAAAAATATCGTAACTCGAGGTACCACTGTATACATATGAAGAAACCAAAACTCTAAGTAACAATTAGAGGGAGAGATATGGAGAAAGTGGATGGTAAAGTATTTAGGTATTCGAGAGTGGACATGTCAGTAGATGGGTCTATGAAAGATGAGGTAAACCACAGAACAGATGAGGAGGCAAAAAACAGTGGGTGGTGCATTGAGGTATCTGTGGAAAAAAAATAGTTCATTAATGGAGGCAATAAAAGTAAATGTACTAGAGCACAGTGTTACCAACACTTTTATATGGGAGTGAGGCATGGGTTTTGAATGTTGCAGCAAGGAGACTAGAGGCAGTGAAGATGTCCTTTTTGAGAGCAATGTGTGATGTGACTACAATGCAGACAATTCAGAGCGTAGAAATTATAAGGTGATGCAAGGTCCCTAAGGGTATAGTATATAATTCAGAGGGCTGAGGAGGAAATGTTGATGTAGTTTGAGTATGTAGAGAGGAAGGAGAGGGTGCATAAATCTAGAGTGGAAGGTAGGAGGGGTAGAGGTTGTCCTAGGAGCGAAGTGGAAAAAGAGGGTAAGAGAGACCTTGAGTTTTAGGGACTTGAGCATCCAGCAGGCTTGTGTGAACATGTTACATAGGAGTGAATGGAAACAAGTGGTTTTTAATGGGTGTACTGTTCAAGTGTGAACAAGGTAACTCCCTCAGTGCCTGCACTCTATGGGAGGGGTGGGGATGCTACAATCAGAGGGTAATCTGAATTGTGATGTCAACACACTTCTGGCATGACAACAATTGAATGAATGATGGTGAATGTGTTTTCTTCTTTGGATCACCCTGCCTTGATAAGAGATGGACATCAAAGTAAAAAAGAAGATACAGGAGGGCCCCATCTGTATGGCTCTTAGGTTTCCAACCCCATGCAATAAGTGAAAAGTGCTGGCGGGTGGAAAAAAATGTTTTTCATTATCGAATGTGTCTAAAATACCTGATAACATGTTTATACTCTTATGTATTAAGTGCTCAATACAGCTAGACATAAAAATAAACAGAAAAAAGTAAAATAAATACACAGTACATACAATACTTACCATACAATATGGCGCCAATCACCCTTCCCTTACTCAATTGTGCAAAAATGGCAGAAAATCAGTAAAAGCACTAAACATAACAATGGCTAAATTGAAAGCCAACAAAAACAATGAACACCGAAAAGAAAGTGCCAAATACGCGGGGCCCTCCTGTATAGTGGGAGTTGTGCCAGTTGGTCTTTGCTGGTGGCAGTTTTTTTTGGGGAGATTCTGAAGAGAAGTTGTCAAGGTTGGAAGAAGAATTTGGTAGGGTTTGTAAAAGAATGAAATTAAAAAGTGAACATTGGAAAGAGCAAGGTGATGAGAGAAACGAAAAATCAAGGCAATGAAAGATTAGGTATCAGAATGGAGGGAGTACGCATTAATTTTTTTTTATTAACACATCAGGCGTGTCCCACCAAGGCAGGGTGGTCCGAAAAAGAAAAACTTTCATCATCATTCACTTCATCAATGCTTTGCCAGAGGCGCACTTACACTAGTTATGAAACTGCAACATTAAGGGGCCTCCTACGCGTACGCCACGGTCATGGTCGATAAATATGTTGTTTCGTTAATTTTTGTTCAATTTCTTTCATTTATTTTATATGTAAAGAAGCACCTTTCTAGTTGACTTGTATCAAGTTTCAAAAAGATCGCCCAACAAACTGAGAAAAAAAATATTTATCAAGTTTTTACCAAACATCACATAAAATATTTCAGGAGTCGTAGTGGGACTTGTTGAAGCTGTTCTGGCTTCACCTACGCATAAAACAATGGTAATCTGAAATTATAATGATCACCTTTCTGTAATTTATCCCTATCTTCATGCTTAAAAAAAATAAAGTTTGTGTGTTTTTTACATGTTGGAAAATATCTGACTTTTTACCTCACATAAATAAAAAACTAATTACGATATCTCAAAAAGCTCATCATAATTAATTAATACAACCTTTCTTTTATGTTGTCTGTGAGTTTCATTTCATTCCTATGATTATTAACGGTTCTATGCCAATATATAGATGAATAACTTACTTCTGAGATAATCCATGCGGAAGGTCGCGCAAGGAAAATTTTTTTTTCCCGGAGCAAAATACCATTTTTCTCAGCTTTATCTTGCATTACGAGTGTATATCATAGTTAGCCCTGTTCGTTTTCTTTAATACAAGTCCCCTAGAGGGCCCAGGGTAACACCCCAGGAACACCCACACCCAGGAATGTAATATGATACTTGGAGGCGGTCCCAGGCGGTGATCATATTATGCCACATATTATTCATTCTTGAGTATTTACTATGTTTATTTGTTATTTATATTGTCTATTATGTCATAATAGATCAATTGTGATAAATATAAAAGCCGTAGTATTGATAATAGCATTATAATGAAGCATATTCCCCTGCTATCCTGAGTCAGGAATTTCTGCTGACGCAATCAAATGTTCTAGAAGGTTCCTGATTGGCTGGAAGTCTTCGGATAGTCCCCGCCCACTATGTTATGATGCCAAATCGTCAATTATTATATAAGAATACTACAAGAAATTAAGGAAAAAAATCGGGGAAAAAATACGAAAATTCACGAAATGTCAACCGACCTACTACGGTTGTAGGAATGTCGTAGAACAATGATTCTTGTACCATTGCGTAGCCAGAGAGTTACTCTATTTTTCAATATGGTTAACTCAATTTCCAAAAATTTTCGAATATTTTTCCTCGCGCACGGCGTACACGTAGGAGGCCCCTTAACACCCCTCCTGGAGATGGGAAGTCTGTGTTCGTCCTGCTCAAAACACGCCCTTTTATGTAAGTTTATTTTTTTAAATGCTTTTATAAGTGTAGTTTTGGGGGTCTAAAAGGACTAGTCTACTTTACATTATTTCTTAAGGGAATAAATTCGGTTGGTAATGGCACTTGAACAGTATTCTCTTACGAAAAATGGACGAACACCGGGGGTCCACTGTATAGACATTTTCATTAATCCATCTATGATATTTTCTTCAAAATTATTTAAAAAACACGTTACACAGCATATAAACATGCTGTTTATATGCTGTGTAGGTGTGGTTGCCGGGCGGAGGGAAAACATTATGTAATATGTACTAATAATAATCACTCTTGGGCACATTAAATGTCTTATTTTACATTAATATAGACATTTTCATTAATCCATCTATGATATTTTCTTCAAAATTATTTAAAAAACACGTTACATAGAATAAAAATCAAAATTGACAAATATGAGATTTGTTTACCAAGCGACTTAGTTGGAGTGTCGGAAGAATTACGTTTTCTCTTCTCTAGTCAAACACTGAGGGATAATAATAATATTAGTAATAATAATAATAATAATAGTATTTGTCAGAGGGCTGAAGAGGGGTTGTTGAGGGAAGAATTACGTTTTCTCTAGTCAAACACTGAGGGATAATAATAATAATAGTAATAATAATAATAATAATAATAGTATTTGTCAGAGGGCTGAAGAGGGGTTGTTGAGGTGGTTTGGTCATTTAGAGAGAATGGATCAAAGTAGAATGACTTGGAGAGCGTATAAATCTGTAGGGGAAGGAAGGCGGGGTAGGGGTCGTCCTAGAAAAGGTTGGAAGGAAGGGGTAAAGGAGGTATTGTGGGCGAGGGGCTTGGACTTCCAGCAAGCATGTGTGAGCGTGTTAGATAGGAGTGAATGGAGACGAATGGTTTTTGGGACAAGACGATCTGTTGGAGTGTGAGCAGGGTAACATTTTGTGAAGGGATTCAGGGAAACCAGTTAATTGATATAGTTGGACTTGAGTCCTGGAAATGGGAAGTACAATGCCTGCACTTTAAAGGAGGGGTCTGGGATAGTGACAGCTGGGAGGGACAATTCTCAGCTGTCGTATCTGAGCTCCTCTGTAAAGACAGTGATTATGTATGTGTGTGGTGAAAGTGTTGAATGATGATGAAAGTATTTTCTTTTTGGGGATTTTCTTTCTTTTTGGGTCACCCTGCCTCAGTGGTAGACTGCCGACTTGTTGAAAAAAAAAAAAAATAAATAATAATAATAATAATAATAATCATTAACTCTAAAAATAGTGTGTTGCAAGAGAATGGGAGTGTTGCTGTTTGTTTATTCTGTACTAACTTGTACAACTTGTACACAATGTATTGTGAGGTAATTTTTTTTTTTTTTCAACAAGTCGGCCGTCTCCACCGAGGCAGGTGACCCAAAGAAAGAAAATCCCCAAAAAGAAAATACTTTCATCATCATTCAACACTTTCACCACTCATACATAATCACTGTCTTTGCAAAGGAGCTCAGATACGACAGCTGAGAAAAGTCCTCCCAGCTGTCACTATCTCAGACCCCCTTAAAGTGCAGGCATTGTACTTCCCATTTCCAGGACTCAAGTCCAACTAAATCATTAACTGGTTTCCTGAATCCCTTCACAAAATGTTACCCTGCTCACACTCCAACAGATCGTCATGTCCCAAAACCATTCGTCTCCATTCACTCCTATCTAACACGCTCACACATGCTTGCTGGAAGTCCAAGCCCTCGCCCACAAAACCTCCTTTACCCTTCACTCCAACCTTTTCTAGGACGACCCCTACCCCCTTCCTTCCCTACAGATTTATATGCTCTCCAAGTCATTCTACTTTGATCCATTCTCTCTAAATGACCAAACCACCTCAACAACCCCTCTTCAGCCCTCTGACAAATACTTTTAGTAACTCCACACCTTCTCCTAATTTCCACATTCGAATTTTCTGCATAATATTTACACCACACATTGCCCTTAGACAGGACATCTCCACTGCCTCCAGCCTCCTCCTCGCTGCAGCATTTGCAACCCATGCTTCACACCCATATAAGAGTGTTGGTACCACTATACTTTCGTACATTCCCTTCTTTGCCTCCATGGATAACGTTTTTTGTCTCCACAGATACCTCAATGCACCACTCACCTTTTTCCTTCATCAATTCTATTGTTAACCTCATCCTTCATAAACCCATCCGCTGACACGTCAACTCCCAAATATCTGAAAACATTTACTTCTTCCATACTCCCTCTCTCCAATGTGATATCCAATTTTTCTTTATTTAAATCGTTTGATACCCTCATCACCTTACTCTTATCTATGTTCACTTTTAACTTTCTACCTTTACACACTCTCCCAAACTCGTCCACTAGCCTTTGCAACTTTTCTTTAGAATCTCCCAAAGCACAGTATCATCAGCAAAAAGTTACTGTGTCAACTCCCATTTTGCATTTAATTCTCCATAATTTAATCCCACCCCTCTCCCCAACACCCTAGCATTTACTTCTTTTACAACCCCATCTATAAATATATTAAACAACCATGGTGACATTACACATCCCTGTCTAAGACCTACTTTACCGGAAGTAATCTCCCTCTCCTACACACCCTAACCTGAGCCTCACTATCCTCATAAAAACTCTTTACAGCCTTCAGTAACTTACTACCTATTCCATACACTTGCAACATTTGCCACATTGCTCCCTATCTACTCTATCATATGCCTTTTCTAAATCCATAAATGCAATAAAACTTCTCTACCTTTATCTAAATACTGTTCACATATATGCTTCACTGTAAACACTTGATCTACACATCCCCTACCCACTCTAAAGCCTCCTTGCTCATCTGCAATCCTACTCTCTGTCTTACCTCTAATTCTTTCAATAATAACCCTGCCATACACTTTACCTGGTATACTCAGTAAACTTATTCCCCTATAATTTTTACACTCTCTTTATCCCCTTCCCTTTATATAAAGGAACTATACATGCTCTCTGCCAATCCCTAGGTACCTTCCCTCTTTCATACATTTATTAAACAAAAATACCAACCACTCCAGCACTATATCCCCCTGCTTTTAACATTTCTGTCATGATTCCGTCAATTCCAGCTGCTTTACCCCTTTCATTCTACGTAATGCCTCACGCACCTCCCCACACTCACATCCTGCTCTTCTTCACTCCTAAACAATGTTGTACCTCCCTGGAGAGTACATGAAATTACCGCTCCCTTTTTCATCGACATTTAAAAGTTCCTCAAAATATTCCCGCCATCTACCCAATACCTCCAGCTCCCCATCTACTAACTCCCTACTCTGTTTTTAACTGACAAATCCATTCGTTCCTAGGCTTTCTTACCTTGTTTATCTCACTCCAAATTTTTTCTTGTTTTCAGCAAAATTTCTTGACAGAGCCTCTCCCATTCTTTCATCCGCTCTTCTTTTGCACTCTCTCACCACTCTCTTCACCTTTCTTTTACTCTCCACATACTCTGCTCTTCTATTAACACTTCTGTTTTGTAAAAACCTTTACCTTTTTCTCTTTTATCACACCCTTTACTTCTTCATTCCACCACTCACTCCTCTTTCCTCCTGCACCCACCCTCCTATAGCCACAAACTTCTGCCCCACATTCTAATACTGCATTTTTAAAACTATCCCAACTCTCTTCAACCCCCCCACTACTCCTACTTGCACTAGCCCACCTTTCTGCCAATAGTTGCTTATAATAAATTATTATAATAAAAAAAATTATTTTGAGGTAAAAGTTTCACAAACTCTTACAAACGTACGTGAATGAACTAAAAATATTAACCGCATTCATTTCATTTGACTGAGTGATCGCCCACTACCTGTTCAGTTTGTTTTTACCTTGTCTGAACTCCGTATCTCGTTCTCCCTCTCGTTTACTCTTTCGTTAACTAGTTGGCTCTCGTTGACTATGGCGTCTAAGCTTAGTTGTGATAAAAAGAGGAGTCGTAAGCTTCTTACTTTAAGTGCCAAGTTAGAAATTATTAAACTGAGTGAACAAGGTATGTCTATGACTGAGATAGCATGTAAGCTTGGTTTGGCTCGTCAGTTAGTATAATTGTGAACAATAAGGAGAAAGTGTTGCGGGAAATTAAAAGTGCATCACCAGTGAACACTAAAGTTATAAGAAAACGTGATAACCTTATTGCTGACATGGAGAAACTTTTAATGGTGTGGATTGATGATCAGACTAGTCACAATGTGCCTTTAAACCGAGCCATTATCCAGTCCAAGGTCCTAAGTCTCTTCAATTCTATGAAGGCTGAGAAAGGTGAGGAAGCTGCTGAAGATAAATTTGCAGCTAGCAGAGGCTGGTTTAATAGATTTAAGGAAAGAGGTCAACTTCACAACATCAGAGTGCAGGGTGAAGCTGCAAGCGCCGACAATTTAGCTGCAGAAAATTATCCACATAAGCTAGCCGAGATAATAGAATGTGGTGGATATACCAAGCAACAGATTTTTAATGTGGACAAAACTGCATTATTTTTGAAGATGCCATCTAGGACATTTATTGCTAAAGAAGAGAAGTCAATGCCTGGCTTCAAAACTGCAAAAGACAGGCTAACACTCTTGCTAGGAGCTAATGCTGCTGGGGATTGCAAGTTAAAACCTATGATGATTTATCACTCAGAGAATCCTAGGGCCCTAAAGAACTATGCAAAAGGTAGCCTCCCTGTTTATTATAAATCCAATTCGAAAGCTTGAATGACTACTGATCTTTTCATAAATTGGTTCACAGACTATTTTAAGCCTACAGTTGAGGCTTACTGCAAGGAAAAGAAAATTCCTGTTAATGTTTTACTTGTTTTAGACAATGCCCCTGCCCACCATACAGCTCTACATGGTATGTACAAGGAGATAAATGTTGCTTTTATACCAGAAAACACAACTTCATTACTGCAGCCAATGGACCAAGGTGTAATTGCAGCCTTTAAATCTTATTACCTAAGAAGAACTTTCATTAAGGCTGTAAATTTCCTAGACAATGATAAAATGTCTGGGCCTAAACAAAATAAATTAAAAATCTTTTGGAAAGGTTTCACAATTTTGGATGGTATTAAAAATATTAGAGATTCATGGAATGAAGTAAAAGAAACTACACTCAAAGGTGTTTGAAAGAATCTAATTCCTGAACTTATTGACGATTTTGAAGGCTTTGAGAATCCAGTGGATGAAGTGACTGTAAATGTTGTGGATATGGCAAAGGAATTAGAATTGAAAGTGGAGCCTGAGGATGTGAAAGAATTGCTTCTTTCTCATGATAGACTAACAGATGAAGATCTTCTTCTGATTGAAGAGCAAAGAAAGAAGTTTCAAGAAGAGGAGATCCATCCTGATGATAGCCCTGTTGCCATTAAGGAAATGAAAACCCAGGATTTGGAAGAAGCTATCAACTAGTATATAGAAATAGCAATGACAATTTTTGAGAAGATTTATCCAAATTTTGAACGAAGTTCAACAGTGAATGCATCCCTTTCCCATGATGTTACATGCTATAAAGAAATTTAAAGGGAAAGGAAAAGAAAATCCCTGAGGCAAAGTTCAATGCTTTCCTACTTTAAGAAAGTATCATGGCAACCTTCATCATCAACAGCTAGCCTTGAACAGCCTTCAACATCAACAGCTAGCCTTGACGTGGCTTCATACATAAAGATTTTATTAAACACTATTCATCAGTTCTCACCAAAACTAATAAAAAAAGCCAAACAATTGTACTACTCCAGCAGATTCACTGAAACAAGAGGAGATATAAAAGAGACCTGGAAAACACTCACAGATTCTGGGCACCCACAAACTGAAAAAAACTAGGGATATTGTCCCAACTAAACCAAATGAAACACCACTACAGCCTATTGATACAGTAAACAAAATAAATGACTTCTTCTCAACCATAGGATCAAATCTTGCCAGTAAAATCCCAGATACCAATGCCCGAGCAAGTGATTACCTAGATGGGAATTTCCCATCCTCCTTCTATCTTGCACCTACTGAGCCCACTGAAGTCACCATGATAATCAAGTCACTTAAAAATAAATCAGGGAATCTGTCTCAAATCCCACCATTATTTTAAAA
>WNWK01004211.1:0-32706 GCA_009830355.1 Cherax destructor | reverse complement strand
TTCAAGAGCTTCACACAAGTCTCCAAAACGAATAAAAGTTGAAGAATCAGAAAATGATGGTGTGCCATCTTTTGATTTTCTTCTATACATACCCTGCCACTTACCTCTCATACATTATTATTATGTACTGTGTGTATCTTACTTTTTATTGTGTTTTTTAATGCCTAGTGCTATTGCTAACTTAATATAAGTTAGTGTAAGCTTGTTGTCTGGCATTTATATGCATTTATAAGTGGAAAAAAATGGCGTTCTGCTTTTCGGCGATGTCTACTTAAAGGCACTAGCCTGGAACCTAACCTGCCGTATAATTGGGGCTCCACTGTAGTCTTAAAATATCAAAGGGCAAGACAGCGATTCACTGAAAGAGGGTAAATGTGTAGTCAGGAATTTTATAATGATTAAATCATGTGATAAAACACCCATTATCTCATCTATCCCACAATAAGCAAATTTCCTAATACTAATGAACTATACAGTGGTACCCCGAGTTTCGAACTTTATTCGTTCCAGAACGCTGTTCAAGTGCTGTTACCGAATGAATTTGTTCCCATAAGGAATAATGTAAATTAGATTAGTCCATTTCAGAGCCCCAAAAATACACTTACAAAAGCACTTACAATAATAACCTTACATAATAGGTCGAGTTTTGAGCCGTTCGAAACTCGGGGTACCACTGTATTTTAAAGAATAAGGTGACAAAAACTTGTTATAAATCAAACTGTTATCTATATTAATTGGTTGAGAAACTCACATAATGCTCTCTAAGTTTGCTGTGATCAGCAGAGCTTCCCATGTAGGAACAGTCACATCTGGAACAATTTGAGATGCGTCCCTTCATGCCCATCCTCCTTTGTTTCAATATATTCCGTTGTGCAGCAAGCTGATTGACAAGAGGAAAAATTTAGAATTCCAATTTGTGTATCCAATTCATTAACATATATTAGAAAGCAGTGACCTGGCAGAAGTATGCACACACAGCAACTTCAGGTAAAATTGCCCATAAATAATACACGCAAATACTTATGTTATTTATCAAAATTCTCAAATAATTTAGATTCTAATGAAGTGCTTAATATACAAGATCCATTTTCAACCCTTTGACTGTTTCGGACATATATATACGTCTTACGAGCCAATGTTTCGGACGTATTTATACGCCTAAATTCAAGCGGCCTCAAATCAAGCAGGAGAAAGCTGGTAGGCCCACATGTGAGAGAATGGGTCTGTGTGGTCAGTGTGCGCAGTATAAAAAAAATCCTGCAGCAAGCAGTACATAATGAGAAAAAAAAAACTCCGACCATGTTTTTGGATTAAAACGCCGACTTTGAGGTGTATTTTCGTATAGTATTTATGGTTGTATTCTCTTTTTCGTGGTCTCATTTGATAGAATGGAAAACATATTACAGGAATAGAGATGATGTTGATTAGTTTCATGATATAAACGATCTTGAAATTGAGTTCAAAGTAGCGGAAATGTTCGATTTTTGCCAATGTTCTAAAGTAAACAAATCACACCACGCGTCCAATACACATCAACTGATGAGTCTAATATTCTTTCACAAGTGCACAGATATTATTTATACAATTTTTACAATAATGCAATAGTCTACATAACAATAAATCTTCTATTTTTTGTGTGAATAAAAAATCAAAATAGAAAGCAAGAGTAATGTAAGAGGGGCCTAAAGACGTGACTAATGAACAGATAACATCTTATTTTAGTGCTAGGGATGTCTGCATTGTTTATTCTGGACCCTATTTTGAAACCGACATCTTTTTTATTTTGCATGAAATTAGCGAAATTGCCATTTTCTGACCACTTTATTGGGTAGTTGAAATCGGTAAATTGGTGATTTCTTGTACTCAATCGATAGAACAAATGGAGTTCTAAAGAAATAGCTATGAGTTTGGTCGACTGTCCCAATGGAATTGGCCGAAAATAAGGCTCAAATTCGGCGAAATCGCTGATACGTATATATCACTGACATCGCTAACTTTGCGAGAGAGTAATTCCGTAAGTTTTCAATCAAATTTCATACTTTTGGCGTCATTACCATCGGGAGAAGATTCTCTATCATTTCATAAGAAAAAATAATAATTTTTTTTTTTTCCAAAATTTTCCGACATAGAATGACAGTTTCAGAATGGGGCCTCCGACAGTCAAAGGGTTAAAGCCATAAATATAATTGACAAAAGCATTAATGAATATAGAAATTACCCTGGCCTGAGCCTTCAAGAGATTGAGAACAGCAACACCTTTGGCATGAAAAGCACGTGACATTTGCTCATGGTTTCTGCTCTCTAAGTGATTCTTGAAACCCTGTCAAAAGAAAATTACAATTACAACTCAAACATAAAACATTATTAAGATGACAAGCTACAAAAATGCCAGCCTAACATAAATGAGGACAGGTATTATAGTTCAATGTTGGATCTATTAACTATAAACTGTCCACCCAACTTTCAATGTTGTTCCAGTGAACTTCAACCTGACCAATCCACTTCCATTCTTGACCTATTACACTGCAAATCTGTCTATCCTCCTTCCAATTTTGACTCTGAACTGTAACTTGTGTATCCCACTTTCAATGTTGACTTCATGAACTGCAACCTGTCTATCCCAATTTCAATACTAACCCCATGAACTGAAACTGCCCCACCCCTTTCAATGCTGACCCACTGAACTGCAAACTGCCCAACTTGCTTTCAATGTTGACCCACTGAATTGTAAATGACCCACCCCACTTATAATACAGTATGTAAATGCTTTATTTCCCAGTTTCCAAAACAAAAGCAAGTCAGTTTTCCCTGAGACCATTCATACAAAGTCCCTTGACCACACTCATTGAGCAGTCTTACCCTGCTCCTTTCAAAGAAAATCTCCTATGCCTTTCCACCTAAGCAGGGGGTGGCCATATTGGTTTCTTGGTGCTGGTGAGCCCCCAACTCTCCCTGGGCCTTAGTATGACATCAGACAAGAAACAGAAGGCAGGCTGGTAGCCCAACTATTAACCCTTAAACTGTCCACACGTAGATATACATTCACGTGCGTACTGCTCCGAACGTAGATCTACGTTTTATTTTTCATTCCTTCAAATTTAGTGCAATAGGCCTGAGTCGCCTAGACATGAGAGAATGGGTCTGAGCCCTCAGTGTGCGCAGTATTAAAAAACATCTGGGACCACTTAGTACCTTGTGGGAGCACCAGTTCAATTTAGTGCCAGCTAGAGCAAATAGTGTGACAAACACCAGGGATTCAATGATGTCATGTCGCATTAACACTCCCCTTATAAGAGGAAAGTAAAAATAGGTTAGATAAATACATGAGTGGCTGTGGGTGGGTGTGAGTTGGACCTGACTAGCTTGTGCTACTAGGTCTGATGCCATGCTCCTTCCTTGTAATGGCTGCAGCAAATTATACGTTGGCGAAACATCCAGAGACCTAAAAACACGCATTTCAGAACACCAGTACGCAGGCAGATCTGACGACTCAAGAAATGCCTGTGTTCAACACCGAAATTTACACAACCATTTAATCAACTACAGAAACGCAAGACTCATCGCCAGAGAAGACAACACGCAATACCGAAGAATCCTAGAATCATCACTCATCTGTATATCCAACAACTTCAACCAGAACAACGGCTTCTACAACATAGCTGAACCTATTGCCAAGAAACTTCTTCAACGCTATCCCACCTAGAACTCAAGAATGGTACACTGCGGGTCCTTTAAGTCACACAATGTTTTTAACTATCACACTACTTTTAAGACTGTCACATGCAGCTTTCTCCACCTGACCCAGCATTCTCCACCTGACTATACCCTATATATATCTTCATGTTACTCATTTTCCAGGTAGATCTGTCTGTGACTCGATAAAGCCCACTGCGTGGGCGAAACGTTGTCAATAAAGGATCACATTATACTGCTTATGTGTTTATTTTTCCTTCAGAGGATGTGACCTGACTAGGTGGGTCATTGGTCTAAGCTGGGGGGTGACATGGACTTGCCTTGCATGGGCCAGTAGGCCTGCTGCAGTGTTCCTTCTTTCTTATGTTTTTATGTATTCAGCAGGCTGGCTGGCTTTATCTGTCTCTGGCTGTCTCTCTATCTGTCTATATCTCTGTCTTTATCTTTGTCTGTCTATATCTTTGTCTGTCTATATCTTTGTCTGTCTATATCTTTGTCTGTCTATATCTTTGTCTGTCTATATCTTTGTCTGTCTATATATCTATCTATCTATCTATATGTCCTATATCTCTGTCTCTCTCTCACATGTACACATAAGTACAGTTATTATACATAGTGTAAATTACCTAGGATAACCCAAAAATTCCAGGCAAAGTGCTATACAATGCTTGTAGATATAAGACATAATAAGCATGACTGGCAAGTAATACGCATCATCACTTCTGCATCGTGTATAATACCTGTTGGCTTACGAACCGCACTCTGAGACTGAGACTAGCAGATGGAAAGACACACACACAGACAGACAGAAAGACAGATAAGCAGAGTTAGACAGACATAAGCAGAGCTAGACAAACAGACAGATACAGACAGACAGATAGACAGATAGACAGACAGATAGACATTGAAAGAGAGGGTTCCCTCAAGCACTGCTGACATTTATCATATGTCACTGGGCTGTCAAGAGTTATCTGACACTTGTCAACACATCATTCTTCAAGTAGTTTCATATATACTCCAGGATGTCTAAAACATTGCTGGGACCTATAAATACTTTGTATATATTTATAGACAATAGTAAATGACCAAGGCAGGTGAAAATGTTCACCTGTTAGTGTGATTGTGACTATTTGAGTACTATTTCAGTACATAATATTAGTGTTAGAACAAAGATTGGCTATGAAATCACAAGAATTATTGTAAATTGTAATTATCAGAACATAAAAATTATATAAATTAAAATAAAAACTAGAAAAAAAAGTGTATCGGCAATACTTCTGCAAGCGGCAAGACTTGATGTTGCCGTCAGGTGAGCATCCAGCACCAACTTGGCTGGCTTATATCTCGGCAAGTACTGACCCTTTATTTTTTTTTTTAGCCTATCCTGTTTATAAAAATGCACTCTTCATTTAAAAAAAAAAAAGTTTTTTTTTTTTCAAAATATTCGGAGCAGTACGCAGGTGAACGTATATCTACATGTGGACAGTTTAAGGGTTAAAATGCCTGGTGACCATGGCAGCCTAATTCACAAGTTTTGAGTGTTGTACAAATATTACATACCTTCTACAGGAACATTTAATGCAAGTGGATACTTTAAATCTCTCCAAACATCCTGAGGAGTCTTTGGGTTTCCACTGGTTCTCTTCTTTGCTGTTTGGACTTTATGACTCTTATTCAGATATTACCTCCATTCAGAAAAGGGCTCACCTACACTAGCCAAGTTAATTTCTCCCCCTTACCTTTGAGTATTAATGCATGCTTTCTCTCACTGAATTCTGCTGGCTATTCCTCCATATAGAGAGGACTCTTAACAGGGTTTGTCCAGCATTTTACCTCTGGAATGCCTCTCCATCTTCTCCCTCTTTTGTGTGTATGAGGATCCAAGGGTGCAGGCCTTCATTAACTTTTTTTTCAAATGCCACTATGCTTCTCACATGAAGAAGGCACTGGATCTCATGCCTGCTGCGGGTTTCAAAGCTGACGTGTCTGCTGGAAGTTCTATGCAGTAGGGTTGCCTCCTCTGTGTAGCCATGGAGGATGCACTGATAAAATTACATATTTGTAATTACTGTATTTATCTGAGTTTGCCAGGGGTGGGACAGCCCCAGCTTTTAGTCCCATCTCTTAAGCTTTCAAGGCTCACATAACTAAACCTACTGTGTCATTACTTTATATCCATAACCTCGTTTGTGCAGGACTCTTATGGACCTGCATTCTTTGTCATGATTTGTGATATCCTGCACCTTAAGGATTCCTGATGGTGCTCATCGTTCTTCTTGGTTGGTTCACTGGCATTTTGAGAGCTATTCAACTGACCGCAAGTATTCCTGAACAGGCTGGAGAGCATAGTGCAGGCAAAGCAGATGAGTTGGTTGCCCAGAAATTGCACACATTGTATATAAGTTCAGGATAAGCTAAACAAAGTCATCATGAACTTTGGGTAAGCCATGGCCTACAACACAATTGGTGTTAATGGAATCGCTGGTGTTGTTCTGGTCATTTTCTTTACTTTGTCAGCAGGCCTTCTTTAACAACCACCATCAGCACCATAGAACTTTAGGCAGCATCTTATACCTGCCAGACACAGTATATGGCCAGTGATAAGCAATACTAAGACCTAGAGAGAGAGAAGCTAATTTACAAGTGAATGAGACATGACACACATGAGGTGGGTGTGTGATAAACTGTACTTGTGACCTGTGACAGATTTCAAGAGTCTTCCTACTCCTACAGCCCAGCTTGGGGACAGGCTTTTCTGGCATTTCCCTGGTCAATCAGGCTATTGCTGTTGGCACTCTGCTGGCCCACATATGCATCATAGCCTGGTTGATTAGAGGGAGAAGCCTTCTGGTGTTTCCACTGCAGAAATACAGTATAAACGCACAAATGCGCACAACTAAAATATTTTAACATAATAAATTCACAATATTGCCATGAATTTTATAATCACTTTCTTCACTACTGTAACTGGAAATACAATATTATAGATCAAAAGAACAATTCTACTTACCTGAAGTGAATTAAATTGATAAAAATTGCACATGTGGCACTTCAAAGTTTCTTTGGGTATCAAACCATCCTGTGGGGAACAAATAAATATAGTTAATATTTGTTTGAATGTGCGTGGATGTTGTGCGAATGATAAGAAAGAGATGATTGTAGATGTTATGAATGAAAAGAAGCTGGATGTCCTGGCTTTAAGTGAGACAATGCTGAAGGGGGTAGGAGAGTTTTAGTGGGGAGAAATAAATGGGATTAGATCAGGGGTTTCAAATAGAGTTAGAGCTAAAGAAGGAGTGGCAATAATGTTGAATAATCAGTTATGGCATGTAAAGAAGGAATATAAATGTATAAATTCAAGGATTATGTGGAGTAAAATAAAGGTTGGATGTGAAAAGTGGGTTATAGTAAGTGTTTATGCACCTGGAGAAGAGAGAAGTGTAGAGGAGAGAGAGAGATTTTGGGAAATGTTGAGTGAGTGTGTGGGGAGTTTTGAACCAAGTGAGAGAGTAATTGTGGTTGGGGATCTTAATGCTAAAGTGGGTAAAAATGTTGTGGAGGGAGTAGTAGGTAAATTTGGGGTGCCAGGGGTAAATGTAAATGGGGAACCATTAATTGAGCTATGTGTAGAAAGAGGTTTGGTAATAAGTATTACATATTTTATGAAAAAGATGATAAATAAATATACAAGGTATGATATAGCACATAAGGAAAGTAGTTTGTTGGATTATGTTTTGGTGGATAAAAGGTTGATGAGTAGGCTTCACGATGTACATGTTTATAGAGGGGCAACGGATATATCAGATCATTATTTGGTGGTAGCTACAGTTAGAGTAAAAGGTAGATGGGACAAAAAGAAAATGGCAACAGCAAGTAAGAGAGAGGTAAAAGTGTATAAACTAAGGGAGGAGGAAGTTAGGGTGAGATATAAGCAACTATTGGCAGAAAGGTGGGCTAGTGCAAGTAGGAGTAGTGGGGGGGTTGAAGAGAGTTGGGATAGTTTTAACCCTTAAACTGTCCAAACATAGATCCATGTTTGCTTGCGTAGCACTCCAAACGTAGATCTACGTTTTTTTACATACTTTCTTATTGAGAATATCAAGGTCAGAGTGCTACGCACGCACACGTATATTTACTTTTTTTTTACATGCTTTCTTATGGAGAAAATCAAGGTCAGAGCACTGCCCACAAAAACGTAGATCTACGTTTGGACAGTTTAAGGGTTAATAATGCAGTATTAGAATGTGGGGCAGAAGTTTGTGGCTATAGGAGAAAAAATTTTGGAGCGAGATAAACAAGGTAAGAAAGCCTAAGGAACGAATGGATTTGTCAGTTAAAAACAGAGTAGGGGAGTTAGTAGATGGGGAGCTGGAAGTATTGGGTGGATGGCGGGAATATTTTGAGGAACTTTTAAATGTCGATGAAAAAAGGGAGGCGGTAATTTCATGTACTGGCCAGGGAGGTACAACATTGTTTGGGAGTGAAGAAGAGCAGGATGTGAGTGTGGGGGAGGTGCGTGAGGCATTACGTAGAATGAAAGGGGGTAAAGCAGCTGGAATTGACGGAATCATGACAGAAATGTTAAAAGCAGGGGGGGATATAGTGCTGGAGTGGTTGGTATTTTTGTTTAAAAAATGTATGAAAGAGGGGAAGGTACCTAGGGATTGGCAGAGAGCATGTATAGTTCCTTTATATAAAGGGAAGGGGGATAAAAGAGAGTGTAAAAATTATAGGGGAATAAGTTTACTGAGTTCTCCATGGGGAAGTGGAACAGAATTCTTCCTCCGTAAGCCATGTGTGTCGTAAGAGGCGACTAACATGCTGGGAGCAAGGGGCTAGTAACCCCTTCTCCTGTATATATTACTAAATGTAAAATGGGAAACTTTCGTTTTTCATTTTGGGCCACCCCACTTCGGTGGGAAACGGCCGACGTGTTGAAAGAAGAAGTTTACTGAGTATACAAGGTAAAGTGTATGGCAGGGTTATTATTGAAAGAATTAGAGGTAAGACAGAGAGTAGGATTGCAGATGAGCAAGGAGGCTTTAGAGTGGGTAGGGGATGTGTAGATCAAGTGTTTACAGTGAAGCATATATGTGAACAGTATTTAGATTTAGGTAGAGAAGTTTTTATTGCATTTATGGATTTAGAAAGGGCATATGATAGAGTGGATAGGTGAGCATTGTGGCAAATGTTGCAAGTGTATGGAATAGGTAGTAAGTTACTGGAGGCTGTAAAGAGTTTTTATGAGGATAGTGAGGCTCAGGTTAGGGTGTGTAGGAGAGAGGGAGATTACTTCCCGGTAAAAGTAGGTCTTAGACAGGGATGTGTAATGTCGCCATGGTTGTTTAATATATTTATAGATGGGGTTGTAAAAGAAGTAAATGCTAGGGTGTTGGGGAGAGGGGTGGGATTAAATTTTGGAGAATTAAATGCAAAATGGGAGTTGACACAGTTACTTTTTGCTGATGATACTGTGCTGATGGGAGATTCTAAAGAAAAGTTGCAAAGTTAGTGGACGAGTTTGGGAGTGTGTGTAAAGGTAGAAAGTTAAAAGTGAACATAGATAAGAGTAAGGTGATGCGGGTATCAAACGATTTAAATAAAGAAAAATTGGATATCACATTGGAGAGAGGGATTATGGAAGAAGTAAATGTTTTCAGATATTTGGGAGTTGACGTGTCAGCGGATGGGTTTATGAAGGATGAGGTTAACCATAGAATTGATGAAGGAAAAAAGGTGAGTGGTGCGTTGAGGTATCTGTGGAGACAAAAAACGTTATCCATGGAGGCAAAGAAGGGAATGTACGAAAGTATAGTCATACCAACACTCTTATATGGGTGTGAAGCATGGGTTGCAAATGCTGCAGCGAGGAGGAGGCTGGAGGCAGTGGAGATGTCCTGTCTAAGGGCAATGTGTGGTGTAAATATTATGCAGAAAATTTGGAATGTGGAAATTAGGAGAAGGTGTGGAGTTACTAAAAGTATTTGTCAGAGGGCTGAAGAGGGGTTGTTGAGGTGGTTTGGTCATTTAGAGAGAATGGATCAGAGTAGAATGACTTGGAGAGCGTATAAATCTGTAGGGGAAGGAAGGCGGGGTAGGGGTCGTCCTAGAAAAGGTTGGAGGGAAGGGGTAAAGGAGGTATTGTGGGCGAGGGGCTTGGACTTCCAGCAAGCATGTGTGAGCGTGTTAGATAGAAGTGAATGGAGACGAATGGTTTTTGGGACATGACGATCTGTTGGAGTGTGAGCAGGGTAACATTGTGTGAAGGGATTCAAGGAAACCAGTTAATTGCACTTTAAAGGAGGGGTCTGGGATAGTGACAGCTGGTAGGGACAATTCTCAGCTGTCGTATCTGAGCTCCTCTGCAAAGACGGTGATTATGTATGTGTGTGGTGATAGTGTTGAATGATGATGAAAGTATTTTCTTTTTGGGGATTTTCTTTCTTTTTGGGTCACCCTGCCTCGGTGGGAGACGGCCGACTTGTTGGAAAAAAAAAAAAAAAATTGTGATGTTTAATTTTTTTTCAACGAATCCACCGTATCCCACCGAGGTAGGGTGAATCAAAAAAAGAAAAACACTTTCACCATCATTCACACATAATCACTGTCTTTACAGAGGCATGCATATATGACAGTTCAGATGTCACTCCACACAGCAAATATCCCAGGGAAAACCAGTTAGCCAGACTCAAGTCTGGCTAATTGATTTCTCTGAATCCCATCACAAAACATCACCCTGCTCACACTCCAATAGCTCGTCAAGTCCCAAAAATCATTCGTCTATATTCACTCCCATCTAACATGCTCACACATGTCTGCTGTATGTCCAAGTCCCTTGCACACAAAACCTCCTTTACCCCTTCCCTCCATCTTTTCCTAGGATGACCCCTACCCCTCTTCCCCTCCACTACAGATTCATGCACCCTCCAAGTCATCCTATTTTGCTCTATCCTCTTTAAATGACCAAACCACCTTAACAACAAACCTCCTTAGCCCTCTGAATAATACTTTTAGTAACTCCACACCTAATTTCCACACCTTGAATTCTCTGCATTATATTTACACCACACATTGCCTTTCGACACGACATCTCTACTGTCTCCAGCCTCCTCCTTGCTGCAGCATCTATAACCTATGCTTCACACCCATACAAGACTGTTGGTACTACTATACTCTCATACATTCCCTTCTTTGCCTCCATCAATTCCATGGTTTCCCTTGTTCTTCATAATCCCATCCACTGACATGAGCTTGTCAGGCCCCAAAATCTATCTGCCTCCACTCACTCTTATCTAACACACCCACACATGCGTGATCGATGTCCTATCCCTTGAATACAAAACCTCCTTTACCCCCTTCCCTTCATCCTTTCCCTTCCCATAAAGACCCTTACCCTGCTTCCCCTCCACGATAGACTTATATGCCCTACAAGTCATCCAATTTTGTTCCATTCTCTTTAAATGTCCGAACCATCTCAACAACCCCTCTTCAGCCCACTGGATACAAAATATTGAAACTCCACCACTACCAGATGTAGACCAAACTAAATGTAAACTTTGCCAGATGGACAATTGCCACACCTTGTGTAATTATGTACTGGAATGTGATAAAATTAATGAAATGTCAAAGTATTTTATCCACAATGGTATATTAAAAATCATTCTGGACAAATATTCTGACTTTGCACAGGGTAAATAAAGCATTACAACTTAAACTTTTTTTCCTGCGTGTGTGCATGACCTAATTCATATTTCCATAAATAACTCATTATGATTTTAACCAGATATAATATACACAAACATTTTGAACCAAGTGAGAGAGTACTTGTGGTTGGGGATCTCAATGTTAAAGTGGGTAAAAATGTTGTGGAGGGAGTAGTAGGTAAATTTGGGGTGCCAGGGCTAAATGAAAATGGGGAGCCTTTAATTAAGCTATGTGTAGAAAGAGGATTGGTAATAAGTAATACATATTTTATGAAAAAGAGGATAAATGAGTATACAAGGTATGATATAGCATGTAATGAAAGTAATTTGTTAGATTATGTATTGGTGGATAACAGGTTGACGGGTAGGCTTCAGGATGTACATGTTTATAGAGGGGCAATGGATATATTGGATCATTATTTAGTTGTAGCTACAGTTAGAGTAAGAGGTAGATGGGACAAAAGGAAAATGGAAACAGCAAGTATGAGAGAGGTGAAAGTGTATAAACTACGGGAGGAGGAAGTTAGGGTGAGATATAAGCAACTATTGGCAGAAAGGTGGGTAAATGCAAGTATGAGTAGTGGGGGGGGGGGGGTTGAAGAGGGTTGGGATATTTTTAAAATTGCAGTATTAGAATGTGGGGTAGAAGTTTGTGGCTATAGGAGGGTGGGTGCATAAGGAAAGAGGAGTGAATGGTGGAATGAAGTAAAGGGTGGGATAAAAGAGAAAAGGGTAGCTTATGAGAGGTTTTTACAAAACAGAAGTGTTAATAGAAGAGTAGATTATATGGAGAGTACAAGAAAGGTGAAGAGAGTGGTGAGAGAGTGCAAAAGGTGAGCAGATGATAGAGTGGGAGAGGCACTGTCAAGAAATTTTGCTGAAAATAAGAAAAAATTTTGGATTTGTCAGTTAAAAACAGAGTAGGGGAGTTAATAGATAGGGAGCTGGAGGTATTGGATAGATGGTGGGAATATTTTGAGGAACTTTTAAATGTCAAAGAAGAAAGGAAGGCGGTAATTTCATGCAGTGGCGTTCCTAGGGTTGGTGTCACCCAGGGCGGCATCTTTGGTGTCACCCCCATGAAATCCAAGGGCGGGGGGATGGGAGGGAGTAAACTCCAGTTACACCATTATTGCATGACCAGTAACTAATGCTTAGCAATGAGAACATTTAAGGGCCATAAACCAAACAGGAGAATACTTCTAAACTTTATTAATAAAATAAATAATCATAGTAATATTGAGGAAACAAAAATTCAAATAGCACTGTGAGTACAGGCAACAGATCCTACATTTTTCATCTTCAACAATGGAAAAAAAAAAAAAAAAAAAAAATGAAAAATAAAGAAAAACATTGCAATATCAGAGAAACACTAGTTCCGATTTGACCTTGAGTACAGGTAACATCTCAATGAATCTGATCTTACATTTCCTTGCCTTCAATTCTGCAAAATCCTGTATCACATCAAAATCAATAATTTTCTCTATATAGGCCTATTTGTACTCTGCAATCATATAAGAGGCTATATAGAAATGAAGGATTCTTCTCTTATGTTGGTGCAGCACTGTTTTGAGCATGTGTCACTTTCTTTAGAGGCTCTATGGTGTCACCCAGGGCGGATCCCCCCTGCCCCCCTTACAACATCACTGATTTCATGCACTGGCCAGGGAGGTATAACATCTTTCAGGAGTGAAGATGAGCAGGATGTGAGTGTGGGGGAGGTGCGTGAGGCGTAATATTACGTAGAATGAAATGGGGTAAAGCAGCTGGAACCAACGGGATCATGACAGAAATGTTAAAAGCAGGGGGGGATATAGTGATGGAGTGGTTGGTATTTTTGTTTAATAAATGTATGAAAGAGGGGAAGGTACCTAGGGATTGGCAGAGAGCGTGTATAGTTCCTTTATATAAAGGGAAGGGGGACAAAAGAGACGTAAAAATTATAGGGGAATAAGTTTACTGAGTATACAAGGTAAAGTGTACGGTAGGGTTATTGAAAGAATTAGAGGTACGACAGGGAGTAGGATTGCAGATGAGCAAGGAGGCTTTAGAGTGGGTAGGGGATGTGTAAATCAAGTGTTTACATTGAAGCATATATGTGAACAGTATTTAGATGAAGGTAGGGAAGTTTTCATAGCATTTATGGATTTAGGAAAGGCATATGATAGAGTGGATAGGGGAGCAATGTGGCAGATGTTGCAAGTGTATGGAATAGGTAGTAAGTTACTAAATGCTGTAAAGAATTTTTATGAGGATAGTGAGGAGAGAGGGAGATTACTTCCCGGTAAAAGTAGGTCTTAGACAGGGATGTGTAATGTCACAATGGTTGTTTAATATATTTATAGATGGGGTTGTAAATGAAATAAATGCTAGGGTGTTGGGGAGAGGGGTGGGATTAAATTATGGGGAATTAAGTACAAAATGGGAGTTGACACAGTTACTTTTTGCTGATGATACTGTGCTTATGGGAGATTCTAAAGAAAAGTTGCAAAGGTTAGTTTACGAGTTTGGGAGGGTGTGTAAACATAGCAAGTTGAAAGTGAACATAGATAAGAGTAAGTTGATGAAGGTATCAAATGATTTAGATAAAGAAAAATTGGATATCACATTAGAGAGAAATGGAAGAAGAGAATGTTTTCAGATATTTGGGTGATGACTTGTCAGCGGATAGGTTTATGAAGGATGAAGTTAACCATAGAATTCATGAAGGAAAAAAGGGGAGTGGTGCGTTGAGGTATCTGTGGAGACAAAAAAAAGTTATCCATGGAGTCAAAGAAGGGAATGTATGAAAGTATAGTGGTACCAACACTCTTATATGGGTGTGAAGCTTGGGTTGTAAATGCTGCAGAGAGGCGGCGATTGGAAGCAGTGGAGATGTCGTGTCTAAAAGCATGTTTTTTGTAAATATTATGCAGAGAATTTGTAGTGTGGAAATTAGGAGGAGGTGTGGAGTTACTAAAAGCATTTGTCAGAGGGCTGAATAGGGGTTGTTGAGGTGGTTTGGTCATTCAGAGAGAATGGATCAAAGTAGAATGACTTGGAGAGTGTATAAATCTGTAGAGGAAGGAAGGCAGGGTAGGGTTATCCTCGAAAAGGTTGGAGGGAGGGGGTAAAGGAGGTTTTGTGGGCGAGGGGCTTGGACTTCCAGGAAGCGTGCATGAGCGTGTTAGATAGGAGTGAATAGAGACAAATGGTTTTTGGGACCTGACGACCTGGAGTTTGAGCAGGGTAATATTTAGTAAAGAGATTCAGGAAATACGGTTATCCGGACTCGAGTCCTGGAAATGGGAAGTACAATGCCTTCGCTTTAAAGGAGGGGTTTGGGATATTGGCAGTTTGGAGTGACTTCTAAACTGTCGTATCTGAGCGCCTCTGCAAAGACAGTGATTATGTATGAGTAAGATGAAAGTGTTGAATGATGATGAAAGTATTTTCTTTTTGGGGATTTTCTTTCTTTTTGGGTCACCCTGCCTCGGTGGGAGATGGCCGACTTGAAAAAAACAAAAATAAAAAATTAACATTACCACTGTAACCTGTTCATCTATCAAAACTTCGCAGCCCAGTCAAAGACCCATTACAGTGGACCCCCGGAGTTCGTAGGCGTCGGAGTTCGTAAAATTCGAAGTTCGTGATATTTTTTCGGAAAAATATTGGTTCGGTGTTCGTTAATCTGCTAGGAGTTAGTAATTCATCCTGGACGCGTACGCTTGGCCCGAGAGGCCTGACACTCCATAAAGAGTCAGTGTGCCATTGTTTACCAGCGAGTGACCGCCACCCACACATTCATACCATACATTTTGCCATTATTTCATTGTTTTTAGTGCTTGCAAGTGCTAAATAAGCCACCATGGGCCCTAAGAAAGCTCCTAGTGCCAGCCCTTTGGTAAAGGGCTGAGAGGGGAGACTGTCTTCTTAAGTGATTCAGTGATTTTACGGTTATGATACTAAAACAGCAGGAGTTGATAAAGACTGTAGTGCCAGCCAGCGATAAAGTTTAACATTAACAGTGTAGCAAGTAAGTTAAGCGATAGAAAAATGACGACACGAAACTTAACTCCTCCAATGTTGTTGGAGTTATATAGGGTGACTGACAACACAGCCGTGTGTCTGGTGGCCATCGCTATGTAAGGCGTATCTTTCAGTGACCCTTATACACCCAACAACAAACACCACAACACCAGTCCTCAAATTCGTAATGATATTTTATTCATTCTAGAATATATGTCATGTTTCAATGTTATTAATATTGTTTATTATGTTATATTAGATGAATTGTGATAGATAAATAAGCCGTACAGATGATATTAGTGAAATATTGAAGGACTATCATGTCCTATTCCCAAACGCACACCCCTGTTGCAGGCACAATTCCAAACATATGGCAGAAACAGAACTCTCTGGAACACTTTTTTGAGCAACAGGGGTCCAGTGACTCTCAAGCTGGTCCTAGTGGCATTAAAAAACAAAGAAGGGAAGTAACCCAGGAAAAGGACTTGGTTCCTGAAGTCTTTATGGAAGGGGATTCCCGTTCCAAACAAAAGCAACTCTTCCATCCTCCCGTCTTCCACACATCAACAAGCCTTCAATATAGGTAAGTGACATATTATTGTTTTATTCTTCATGTCTCAATGTTTTCTGTGTAATTTAATGTATATTTAATGTACAAAAATATTTTATTTTAATACTTTTGGGTGTCTGAAACGGATTAATTTTATTTCCATTATTTCTTATGGGGAAAATAGATTCGGAGTTCGTAATATTCGGTGTTCGGAGCGCCCATTGGAACGGATTAATTACGAACTCCGGGGTCCACTATATGTGCCTCTTTTGACTACCACCCACAGGATAGGTACAGGGTGTTTAATAGATATTAAACTAACCTGGGTTATACACAAATAAATACTTGCTGTATGCCTGTAATATGTAAGATGCAACCATGTACGTATATACTTTACTGTATGAGTAAAACATTTACAAAACAATTACATGTATATTGTTTTATTTTTATTAACACATTGGCCGTTTCCCACCAAGGCAGGGTGGCCCGAAAAAGAAAAACTTTCATCATCACTCAATCCATCACTGTCTTGCCAGAGGCATGCATACACTATAGTTATAAAGCTGCAACATTAACACCCCTCCTTCAGAGTGCTGGCACTGTACTTCCCATCTCCAGGAATCAAGTCCGGCCTGCCAGTTTCCCTGAATCCCTTCATAAATGTTACCTTGCTTACACTCCAACAGCATGTCAAGTCCTAAAAACCATTTGTCTCCATTCGCTCCTATCTAACACGCTCACGCATGCTTGCTGGAAGTCCAAGCCCTTTGCACACAAAACCTCCTTTACTCCCTGCCCCCAACCTTTCCTAGGCCGATCCCTACTCCGCCTTCCCTCCACTACATAAATAACTTTATAACTAGTAATGAACTTCCTGCATGCTGTGACTATGAAAGAGCTTATCAAAACTGTTAGTTCATATTCAAATTTTTATATCTGGCTAACCTCTAAAAATATAAAAAAATTAGTTTGTTTCAACCATTTCATATTTTGATGAGGATGACTTACCGATCTGAGTCTCTTTGGAGGATCTTTCTTAGCAGTGCTCTCAACACTCTGAGCCTCTTCTTTTTTTACTTCTTCTTCACATGATGCACCATTTTCCTTTCCTTCTTTACTGTCTTCTTTGATTACTTCACCACTGAGAATATAGCTTTAAGGTAATAATCAATTCACTGAGCTATACAGGGAATTACAATTCATGATTAAATCTGAAAGTGTTAAAAATATAATAAAAAAAATTCTGGAATGCTTGGCCAAGCCTTCTATATGAAAGAGAAGTTATTACCTTCAAAAAATAGATGAAGTATGTGCTGTAAAAAAAAAAAATGAGCAAAAGAAGTTAATAATGTAGAAAGTGGTTTGTTATTCAAGAGAATTTGATACAGCAAAGAAAATATGCACGAAGGAAACTCTGAATTTGGCAATTAACCCCAAACAAAACACCACATGAGCTAGAGAATCTACTTAAGAACTTAGCACTCTAAAAGATAGCTTAAGTCTACACAGCACATGCATATATAAGCAAAGATAGATACTTTAGTTCTTAACACTATCAACAGCAAAAGCAAAAAGTCAGGACTGCAAACTGCAAAATAACGGGTGGTATATGGCTGGAAATGTTCAAAAATTTAAAACTAAACTTTGGGTAACTTTTAAAAAATCTTATATGACAAACTAAATTACTGAGGATGGGACACCACGAGAATTGCTTTGCTTCTTTCACTACAAATGCACATACATTCTTGGCATAGCAGAAGGAATAGAAGAACAGATTGATTACGATGTAGTGAGGGTTGCTTGATAATCATCCCCAGCATATAAATCAGAGACAAGGCAATAATAATAATAAAAAAAAAACCTCTCTTGGTCTACTGACTTAGATCATTAAATAGTTTCTGCTTCCAAACACAGTGTCATAACTTATTCAGTTCCTTAATGATGACTGCTGCTATTTGCCAGTTCATGGACTGAAAGAGTAGTGATATTGTGGGTTCTCTAGGCACATTTATACTTCCTAACTCATATATATAGACCTGGAGTCCATGTGTGACCAATTTTGAGTTTTTCTACCCTCGCAGCCTTGCCCAGAGAAAGCTTAGCTCTAATCTGTTGCTCATGGTATCTTTTCAAAGCCAGCAGCAGTGTTACAAGTACTGCTGGATTTACATAAAATGATGAATTTCAAAAGTAAATCTGCAGGCAATGGCAATGTCATAAGCAGTTTTGCATGTTGATATATGTAATAGTAAGTTTACTATCAAGATTTTCCCTGAGACTGATGAAATGTTCTCTTCCTTCAGTGCCGGCACTGTACTTCCCATCTTCAGGAATCAAGTCCGGCCTGCCGGTTTCCCTGAATCCCTTCATAAATGTTACCTTGCTTACACTCCAACAGCATGTCAAATCCTAAAAACCATTTGTCTCCATTCGCTCCTATCTAATATGCTCACGCACACTTGCTGAAAGTCCAAGCTCCTCACACACAAAACCTCCTTTACCCCTCTCCCTCCAACCTTTCCTAGGCCGACCCCTACCCCGCCTTCCCTCCATTACAGATTTATACACTCTCAAAGTCATTCTACAGTGGTACCTCGAGTTACGAGTTTAATCCTTTTCAGAAGGCTGTTCGAGTGCCGATACTGAACAAATTTCTCCCCATAAGGAATAATGTGAATTAGATTAATCTGTTTCAGACCCCAAAAAATACACTTACAAAAGCACTTACAGAAATACACTTACATAATTGTTCGAGTTGGGCGCTGCTCGTATGTCGAGATACCACTGTATTTCGTTCCATCCTCTCTACATGTCCAAACCATCTCAACAACCCCTCCTCAGCCCACTGGATAATAGTTTTGGAAATCCCACACCTCCTCCTAATCTCCAAACTACAGATTCTCTGCATTATATTCACACCACACATTGCCCTCAGACAGGTACATCTTACATTTAGGTCACACTACACATCTGACTTTTCTATTTTCTTAATAGTTCTTGTTCTTATTTATTTCCTTTCATTTCCATGGGGAAGTGGGAAAGAATCCTTCCTCTGTGAGCCATGCATGTTGAAGGAGGAAACTAAAATGCCAGGAGCAAGGGGTTGTACCTATGACATACCTTTGAAGAGTTTCGAGAGTTTAACCACTCTCGGAGCACGACCATGGGATAGGCTCGTCTGGTGCTTGCTTAGTCATCCAGGCTGTTGCTGCCCCACATATCCATCACAGCTTGACTGATCTGGCACCTGGTAAAGATACTTGTCCAGTTTCCTCTTGAAGGCTTCTACACTTGTTCCAGCCGTGTTTCTGATATCTTCCGGTAAGATGTTGAATAGTCTGGGACCCAGGATGTTGATACAGTGCTCCCTTATTGTCTCCACCGCATCCCAGCTCCTCACTGGGTTTATTTTACACTTCCTCCCATATATCTCACTCAAGGATGTTGTTATGGCATAATGCAGATTTGGGACCAGTCCCTCGAGTACTTTCCAGGTACTATATATTATCATGAATCTCTCTCTCCTCAGCTCCAATGAGTACATGCTCAAGACTTGAAGGCATTCCCAGTAATTTAGGTGCTTTACTGGCTCAAGGTGAGCCGTAAACGATTTTCAGGATGTACATGTTTATAGAGGGGCAACGGATATATTGGATCATTATTTAGTTGTAGCTACAGTTAGAGTAAAAGGTAGATGGGACAAAAAAATGGCAACAGCAAGTAAGAGAGAGGTATAAGTGTATAAACTAAGGGAGGAGGAAGTTAGGGTGAGATATAAGCAACTATTGGCAGAAAGGTGGGCTAGTGCAAGTAGGAGTAGTGGGGGGGGTTGAAGAGAGTTAGGATAGTTTTAAAAATGCAGTATTAGAATGTGGGGCAGAAGTTTGTGGCTATAGGAGGGTGGGTGCAGGAGGAAAGAGGAGTGAGTGGTGGAATGAAGAAGTAAAGGGTGTGATAAAAGAGAAAAAGGTAGCTTATGAGAGGTTATTACAAAACAGAAGTGTTAATAGAAGAGCAGAGTATATGGAGAGTAAAAGAAAGGTGAAGAGAGTGGTGAGAGAGTGCAAAAGAAGAGCGGATGAAAGAATGGGAGAGGCTCTGTCAAGAAATTTTGCTGAAAACAAGAAAATTTTTTGGAGTGAGATAAACAAGTTAAGAAAGCCTAGGGAACGAATGGATTTGTCAGTTAAAAACAGAGTAGGGGAGTTAGTAGATGGGGAGCTGGAGGTATTGGGTAGATGGCGGGAATATTTTGAGGAATTTTTAAATGTCAATGAAAAAAGGGAGGCGGTAATTTCATGCACTGGCCAGGGAGGTATAACATCGTTTAGGAGTGAAGAAGAGCAGGATGTGAGTGTGGGGGGGGTTAGTTACCATTTTGTCCTAGGCACATGTCAATTAGACACTAGGCTTGTTGTATGTTAATTACCATTTTGTCCTAGGCTCATGTCGATTAGACACTAGGCCTGAGAGTGAGTGTGTGTTTTAGTTACCATTTTGTCCTAGGCACATGTCGATTAGACACTAGGCCTGTTGTATGTATGTATGTGTGTGTGTGTGTGTGTGTAACGAAACACTTCAAAATGTTTCGGCCCCGCCGGGAATTGAACCCGGGCCTTCCGTGCGTGAAGCAAGAGCGCTAGCCACCATGCCCTCAGGCATGGTGTGTGTGTGTGTGTGTGTGTGTGTGTATTCAGCAAGATCACTTGCGTGAGGCATTACGTAGAATGAAAGGGGGTAAAGCAGCTGTAACTGACGGGATCATGACAGAAATGTTAACACTGACTGTTTCGGTCATATATATACGTCTTAAGAGCCAGTGTTTTGAACGAATATATACTTCTCAAAAATTCTAGCGGCTTCAAATCAAGCGGGAGAAAGCTGGTAGGCCCACATATGAGAGAATGGGTCTGTGTGATCAGTGTGCGCTGCATAAAAAAATCCTGCAGCATGCAGTGCATAATAAGAAAAAAAACTCCAACCGTGTTTTTGGATTAAAACGCCGACTTTGAGGTGTATTTTCGTATAGTATTTATGGATGTATTCTCTTTTTCGTGGTCTCATAGATAGATAGAATGGAAAACATATTACAGAAATAGAGATGATTTTGATTAGTTTCTTGATGAAAATGACCTTGAAATTGAGCTCAAAGTAGTGGAAATGTTCGATTTTTGCCAATGTTCAAGAGTACACAAATCACGCCATGCGTCCAATACACGTCAACTGGTGAGTCTAATATTCTTACACAAGTGCACTGATAACAGTAAATCTTCTATTTTGTGTGAATAAAAAATAAAAATAGAAAGCAAGAGTAATATAAGAGGGGCCTAAAGATGTGACTAATGAACAGAGAAAATCTTATTTTAGTGCCAGGAATGTCTGTATTGTTTATTCTGGACCCTATTTTGAAATTGACATCTTTTTTATTTTGCATGAAATTGGCCAAATTGCCAATTTCTGACCACTTTATTGGGTAGTTGAAATTGGTAAATTGGTGGTTTCTTGTACTCAATCAATAGAACAAATGGAGTTCTAAAGAAATAGCTATGAGTTTGGTCGACTGTAACAATGGAATTGGCCGAAAATAGGGCTCAAAGTCGGCAAAATCGCCGATGCGTATATGTCGCCGACATTGCTAACTTCGCGAGAGCGTAATTCCGTAAGTTTTCCATCAAATTTCGTACTTTTGGTGTCATTACCATCGGGAAAAGATTCTCTATCATTTCATAAGAAATAATTTTTTTTTTCAAATATTTTGCGACACAAAGAAACACACTAGGATTGGGGGTTGCGACAGTCAAAGGGTTAATGCAGGTGTCCCTCATTTTGTGTGATAGATGCTTTCCTGACCGATGGCATATACAGCAAACTCATTTTAACATTTCCCAAATTTTGTGACATAGAATGACAGTTTCAGAATGGGGCCTCCGACAGTCAAAGGGTTAAAAGCAGGGGATGATAAAGTGTTGGAAAGGTTGGTATTTTTGTTTAATAAATGTATGGAAGAGGGGAAGGTACCTAGGGATTGGCAGAGAGCATGTATAGTTCCTTTATATAAAGATAATGGGGATAAAAGACATTATAAGAATTATAGGGGAATAAGTTTACGTTATCCATGGAGGCAAAGAAGGGAATGTACGAAAGTATAGTGGTACCAACACTTTTATATGGGTGTAAAGCATGGGTTGAAAATGCTGCAGCGAGGAGGCGGCTGGAGGCAGTGGAGATGTCCTGTCTAAGGGCAATGTGTGGTGTAAATACAGTGGTACCTCGAGTTACGATGGTCCCCAAAATCGCCCTTTTATGTACGTAAGTTTATTTTTTTAAATGCTTTTGTAAGTATATTTTTGGGGGTGTAAAAGGACTAGTCTATTTTACATTATTCCTTATGGGGATAAATTTGTTTGGTAATGGCATTTGAACAGCATTCTCGAACGAAAAAATATCGTAACTCGAGGTACCACTGTATTATGCAGAAAATTCGGAATGTGGAAATTAGGAGAAGGTGTGGAGTTACTAAAAGTATTTGTCAGAGGGCTGAAGAGGGGTTGTTGAGGTGGTTTGGTCATTTAGAGAGAATGGATCAAAGTAGAATGACTTGGAGAGCGTATAAATCTGTTGGGGAAGGAAGGCGGGGTAGGGGTCGTCCAATAAAAGGTTGGAGGGAGGGGGTAAAGGAGGTTTTGGGGGCGAGGGGCTTGGACTTCCAGCAAGCATGTGTGAGCATGTTAGATAGGAGTGAATGGAGACGAATGGTTTTTGGGACCTGACGAGCTGCTGGAGTGTGAGCAGGGTAATATTTTGTGAAGGGATTCAGGGAAACCAGTTAATTGATTTAGTTGGACTTGAGTCCTGGAAATGGGAAGTACAATGCGTGCACTTTAACCCTTTGGGGGTTGAAAGGCCTTCTCGGAAACACGTTCTCAGGGTCGAATTTTTTTTGGAAAAAAAAAAAAAAAAAAAATTTCTTATGAAACGATAATCTTTTTCCAATCATAACAACACCAAAAGTTTGAAATTTGAATGAAAACTTACGGAATTATGCTCTCGCAAAATTATCGGTCTCGAAGATGTTTACGCATCGGCAATTTCACCCACATTGAGCTCTATTTTTTGGCCAATTCCAATGTTCCAGTCCACTAAAATCATAGCTATTTCGCTAGAACTACATTTGTTCTATCGATTCAGTACAAGAAACCTTCTATTTACCAATTTCAACTACCCAAAATAGTGGTCAGAAATTGACAATTTGGCCAATTTCACACGATGCCAATTTCAAAATAGGGTCCAGAATAAACAAGGCAGACAGTCCTGGCACTAAAATAACATCTTCTCTGTTCATTAGTCATGTCTCCAGGCCCCTCTTACATTACTTTTGCTTTCCATTTTGAATTTTTATTCTCACAAAAAATTGAAGATTTACTGTTATGTATACAACTGCATCATTGTAAAAATGGTATAAATAATATCAGCGCACTTGTGCAAGAATATTAGACTCGCCAGTTGATGTGTATTGGACGCATGGTGTGATATGTTTACTCTTGAACATTGGCGAAAATCGAACATTTTCCCTACATTGCGCTCAATTTCAAGGTACTTGTCATTGTCAAACCAATCAAAATGATCTCTATTTCTGTAATATATCTTCCATTCTATCATATGAGACCAAGAAAACGAGAATACATCAATAAATACCATACGAAAATAGACTGCAAAGTCGCTGTTTTAAACGAAAAAAACGGTCGGAGTTTTTTTTTATTATTATGCAGTGTGTGGTGCAGGATTTTTTTTATACTGCGCACACTGACCACATAGACCCATTCTTTCATATGTAGGGCTACCAGCCGTTTCCCACTTAATTTGAGGCCGCTAGAATTTACGCGTACTAGTACGGCACCAACCCCTGCTCATAAAACGTACTAGTACGGCACCGACCCCGAAAGGGTTAAAGGAGGGGTATGGGATAGTGACAGCTGGGAGGGATTATTCTCAGCTGTCGTATCTGAGCGCCTCTGCAAAGACAGTGATTATGTATGAGTGTGGTGAAAGTGTTGAATGATGATGAAAGTATTTTCTTTTTGGGGATTTTCTTTCTTTTTGGGTCACCGTGCCTCGGTGGGAGACGGCCGACTTGTTAAAAAAAAAAAAAAAATATGATAGAGTGGATAGAGGAGCAATGTGGCAAATGTTGCAAGTGTATGGAATAGGTAGTAAGTTACTGAAGGCTGTAAAGAGTTTTTATGAGGATAGCGAGGCTCAGGTTAGGGTGTGTAGGAGAGAGGGTGATTACTTCCCGGTAAAAGTACGTCTTAGACAGGGATGTGTAATGTCACCATAGTTGTTTAATATATTTATAGATGGGGTTGTAAAAGAAGTAAATGCTAGGGTGTTGGGGAGAGGGGTGGGATTAAATTAATGGGAATTAAATGCAAAATGGGAGTTGACACAGTTACTTTTTGCTGATGATACTGTGCTTATGGGAGATTCTAAAGAAAAGTTGCAAAGGTTAGTTTGGGAGGGTGTGTAAAGGTAGAAAGTTGAAAGTGAACATAGATAAGAGTAAGGTGATGAGCGTATCAAACGATTTAAATAAAGAAAAATTGTATATCACATTGGAGAGAGGGATTATGGAAGAAGTAAATGTTTTCAGATATTTGGGAGTTGACTTGTCAGTGGATGGGTTTATGAAGGATGAGGTTAACCATAGAATTGATGAAGGAAAAAAGGTGAGTGGTGTGTTGCGGTATCTGTGGAGACAAAAAAACGTTATCCATGGAGGCAAAGAAGGGAATGTACGAAAGTATAGTGGTAACAACACTCTTTTATGGGTGTGAAGCATGGGTTGCAAATGCTGCAGCGAGGAGGCGGCTGGAGGCAGTGGAGATGTCCTGTCTAAGGGCAATGTGTGGTGTAAATATTATGCAGAAAATTCAGTGTGTGGAAATTAAGAGGTGTGGAGTTACTAAAAGTATTGGTCAGAGGGCTGAAGAGGGGTTGTTGAGGTGGTTTGGTCATTTAGAGAGAATGGATCAAAGTAGAATGACTTGGAGAGCGTATAAATCTGTAGGGAAAGGAAGGCAGGGTAGGGGTCGTCCTCGAAAAGGTTGGAGGGAGGGGGTAAAGGAGGTTTTGTGGGCGAGGGGCTTGGACTTCCAGAAAGCATGTGTGAGCGTGTTAGATAGGAGTGAATGGAGACGAATGGTTTTTGGGACCTGACAAGCTGTTGGAGTGTGAGCAGGGTAATATTTTGTGAAGGGATTCAGGGAAACCAGTTAATTGATTTAGTTGGACTTGAGTCCTGGAAATGGGAAGTACAATGCCTGCACTTTAAAGGAGGGGTCTGGGATAGTGACAGTTGGGACTTATTCTCAGCTGTCGTATCTGAGCGCCTCTGCAAATACAGTGATTATGTATGAGTGAGGTGAAAGTGTTGAATGATGATGAAAGTATTTTCTTTTTGGTTATTTTTTTTTCTTTTCAGGTCACCCTCCTTCAGTGGGAGACAGTCGGTGCATTGACAATTTTTTTTTTTTTTTGCTTATTGAATTCTTAGTCTATGGAATGGGATAGAACAGCAATAATAATTATAATAATAAAAAAAAAAAACTTGGATTTAGCAAGTTGGTGTTTGGAAGCAACAAATGGTCTTCAAGACTCCACCTCTGATTTCACTTATGATGCAGAGGATTATCAACGCCCAACTCCTAATTCTGCTGGTTTTTGTTTTGTCAGGCATATACAGTAATTTGTGCTCCTATATACAGTGGATGCAAAAAAATCTATACACATTGCCAATGCAAAAAAAATCTATACATTGCCAATGCAAAAAAAAAAATCTATACATTACCAATGAAAAAAAAAATCTATACACAAGATTTTGGTGCCTACATTTCACTTGCGTTTCCACCATAGGAAAAGTTGGCGGAGCTTGTGATGATATGGTTTACTGGAGCCTGTCTTGCTCCATTGTTTCCCATCATGCTACACTTCAGTGCTCTGTCAGAGCTTGGTGAGGAAGGAGGTCTGCTACATTGTTCCTCAGTGCCCCTTTTTTTCACTTGACCACGAATTTTGTCACGCTATATCTCCACTCTAAGTGGCCAGAATGGGTCAAACTAAACATTCAACTGCAGAGAAGACCCGTGCACTCACCTATTAGAGCAAGGCATGTCTGTGATATGCGTAGCCACAGACCTGAAGGTGACTATAATGGCAAGTTACAGCCTCAAGAAAGCACCGTACCACCCAAGAAATTTGACTCTGGGGCCCCCAAAATGACTTCTCTTCGCACAGACAAGATCCTGAAGAGGGAAGTGTTATCAGATCCTGGCATAACAGCCCACATACCTCAAGAAAAAGCATCCCACTCTCCTGAAAGAGGTCGCAGTATGAACCATTCAGCACCGACTGCAAAAGGAGCTGAAAATGCCTGCTCGACATGCTGTCAAGAAGCCCATGCTAACTAAAGCCATGAAGAAGAAACGGCTTCAGTTCTGCAAGAAGTACAAGGATTGGACCTCAGACCAGTGATAGGTGATGTTCAGTGATGAGAGTACCTTCAGGCTCATCAGGAGCAGCTCCAAGACCGTCTGTTATCCCAGTGGTGTGTCCCGTTATGACCTGTGGTATGCCGTGAAGACAGTGAAGCACCCTGACAGTGTTGTGGTCTGGGGTGCTTTTAGTGGTTATAAGGGCAGTGGTGGACTATACTTCCTTCCTAAGAACATTACGATGAAGGGAAGTAATTATATCGAGGTGTTAAGGGACCACATGCCGATATTTTGGTACATTCACGTGTGTGATTTTTTTATGCATGATGGTGCCCCTGCCCATAAGTCAAAAGCAGTGCAAAAGTTTCTCGAGGACAATAATATCAGTGTTTTGGAGTGGCCAGGCAATTCCCCTGACCTAAATCCTATTGAGAATGCCTGACTTGTGATGAAAAATGAGATTGCTAAAGCTCGACCCACCAATATCACGGACCTGAAGGAGGCATTGAAGAAGCTTTGGATCAACATGGATGCCTCCTTATTCTCCATCCTCACCACTTCGATGCCCAGGCGACTTCAGACGGTGATAAAGAACAAGGGTAACATGACCAAGTACTAGTTGGAAACTAAAAACTGAAAATAAAATGCATTTTTCCGTTTCATTGTCCAAAAATTGTTAATGTATAGATTTTTTTGCGGCCACTGTATATTTTCTTCTAGAGTTGAGAAAGCTTGTATAACACAACATTATGCTAAATATATTCTCTAACCTATGTGGTGGTGTATGAACAAACTGTTCAGTATTTCTGTGCTACTCAAAAAAAAATTAAAAAGACAGTAAACTGGACTGACATATATAAAGTTGGTAAGTCACGTAATTTTTATTAAAAGTACAGCAAAAATGTTGTAAAAGTAAGTCAAGAGTACATAAAACACAGATAATTTTGTAACTGATGTACTGTACGGAGTTAAAACTTTGAAGACCACCTATAATACCAATGAATAAAGGTTAGAGAGTTTAAAATGGAGACCAAAGGAGTGAAAGTTAAATAAATGAAGATCATTAAAGTCTCCAAGTTACATAAAGTGAAAGACAAAGATCTTTATATGTGATTTATGTGCTGCAATGAAATAGTTCTATATCTTAAGACATTGCCAATATTTACTTCCTTCTACCTTTATTACCCATTAAATCATTATTTAATGTTACAATTTTCTAGGAAAGTGAGAAGAGAATAAAAGTTGTGAGTATTAACAGTGATCTTTAATCACCTACAGTACAAAATGTTTATGATTTTTAGCTGAGTAAATGTCATGAGAACACTGAAGCAAAAGTGTAGCAACTGAAAAGTAGGAGCCAGTAGAGTTTTCTCCCGGGTGATGCAGGATAAAATCAATCAAACATTAGCTGGCTGTACTAGAATAACATGAAAACATTTATAGGTAGGGTGAGGAAGGGATTTTTTTTTTTTTTACATCTTGAGTACAAGCATAAACAAATAGCCAAATTTATTAAAGCCACAAATATTAAACGTGGCACTACCACCCAGGCACAGAATATTTTTTCCTAAGATCTTAAAAAAAAAAACACAAACTATATAAGCCTTTAAGCTGGTATCACTTAAGTCCATGTTATGCAAAAAATATAAAAAAAATTGCCATACGTGCACCAAATGGCGCGTGTCACAAAATTAGGAAGCCTGTTCCAATTTGGCATGCTGGAAATCTGAAATTATAGCTTAGGAGTTTTATAAATTAAGAAAATTTTGATAGGCAAACATAATCAGAGAGAAATCCTCAAATGCCATTAAAAACAGTTCTAAAGCAAATTTATGCTTTAGCAGATATGACTTTCATGGTCCGGTACCAAACTGGAACACCATGGACTCTAACAAAAGAAACCTGGACTAGTGCCCAGTCTAAAAAAGTACCAAAATACAACCACACATATCTCAAACCTTTTCTGATGCACAAATGTAGTAAATTCCTGATTATTACAGTTTGGTCTGAGTTAAATATGTTTAAGTGACAAATATGAAGTATAAAAAGCATAACCGAGACAATCAGCAGACTATCTTTAAAATATCTGCTTATTTCCAGTCTGTTGAAATAATTAGCAAAGGAAACCAACCCATTTCTATGCCAATTTCATACTCTGAAGTAATCACACACTTCTAAATCAAAAAACTTATCACTCCTAATTTTTAATTATGCTCTTGGGAATTCTTCTCCAACAGCAAACTGAATTGATATGAGCAGCTTGAAAACAAACTGCTAAATTAAATTAATACAGCTTTACTGTAAGAAATTGATAGTCATACACGCATCAACTGCTATACAGCAGTATATCAAAACAAGTTCAAAGGTCAACTTAAAATTCCGCCAATTACAGAGGCCAACTGTTTAATCAATTGCAGCCCAAAAAAAGTCCTGTAAGGAACAAGTCCTACAGGAGTGTCATGAGCACTTTGGGAAGAGCGCTTACCTCTGTTTGGGGTCAGCTGTAGCTGAGGAATCATCACCCTCAGTTTTATCTCCTTTTTGACCACCTGTTGTCCCAGTTGCTGCTGCTGCTGATTCCTCATCCTTCTCCTTCTTTTGGTCCTTCACAAGGCCCTTACTATCCTTGGTCATTCCCTTCTTGTCATTTACTGTTTTCCTTGACTGTTGCTCAGTCGTCACCTGACGACCAGCCTGACCTAAGAAACGGCCACCCCTGCCTCGACGGGGAGACAGATTGTCGCCAGCCCGACGAGGGCCAAACTGATGATCACGTTGAGGGAACTTGCGTGCTGGTTGATGCATTGAGGGGGCAAGTGTCTGACCTCGGTAGTTATCATAACCCCCACCCTGTTGAAGACACTTGCCACTCAGTCACCACAGAGAAATCAAGTGCCCTGGATGCTGGCCTTCAACACAGAAATTCTTTCCAAAGTACTTTTGTTACCATATATGACCCAATCAAATACTATGGGTTAATATGTAAGCCTGACAAGGGACAGAGTCGAGGCAGTAACAACAATAGAGGAAAAGGAGTTGCAAAATATCCTTTTAAATGACAGCTTTACAAAGAAAATACCACATATTAAGGAAATTCTTATTGGGATGTCGATGATTAATAATTTAATATTAACCCAAATGAAAACATATATTATTTTAACATTGAGAAGGGTGATGGTTCAAGAACTATCACATGTCCAATTCATATAGATGATAGATGTGAACTGCATAAATGAAATACCATCCAGGGACAGAAGCAACACCTACACAAAGTTGTGCTCAACAGCAAGGCTCATTTACATCGAGTAGTCAACAGCAGCACTCAGAAAATGAAGTTAAATTATAAACAATTATGTCCCCAAGAGAATAACAAATGGATAGAGACTTTCTGCCCAAACAGAGAGCTATATGACACTGCTGCTGCATTATGCAGCTGTCAAATCCAGCTAGTACAGTTCTTGTTTTTAGAAGATTTTCTTTCTTGAATTCCTTAAGTTTCCAACATTTTCCTGATATTTATTAAATTTACATATGAATTTACTGAAGTTAACACTTATCAAAGTCAAGCACAAACATAAACGTTTGTAAAACTTTCTTCAAATTACATTACAATTGCTAAAGATTTTTAGTGTCATTGCTTCTCAGCAACAACAACAGAAAAGGGAAACTTTCCAATGGCTTATTGACACTGTCTAGTAATCATTTCTTATTAGAACATAATTGAAAATTATATGACAATAGATCAAGCTGCAATTTACAGCACTTTTATTTAAATGATTTTTAGAGGAAAAAGAAAGGAAAAAATCCATTGTCCCTGTCTCCCACAAATTTGTAGGGTTGTAGCCCCAAGACCAAGATGGTTAACTCCTTGCAGTGTCTTGGCATGACACAACCATCCAGTGCCTTACACACCAGGTAATAAACACCCCTTGCAACCCTGCTTGATTTCAATCTAAAATTCGGATCTCAAGCTGGCAGTCCAAATTTGTTGAGGCACCCCTTCGAGTTTCAAATACTGTATTATACTGTTATATATCCCAATCATACCAGGATGGAAAAAAAAGAAAAGAAAATGTGGGCATCTACTCACCATATCCATGCGCATCATTTTATTGGCCGGTGGTCCATTATTCCAGCCACTCTGATTCTGGCCCACAGAAGACCGCTAATTTAATTAAAGAGGAAAAAACATTATTAAAACACCTATAAAACTTAAACTTACTTATGAGCAAGATGCAAAGACAAAATATAACTCCATTTTATAGCATCTCTACTTCCAATCCAGTAAAATATGGGATGCATCAGGAACTCATTCTACTGAAACAGTTTCAAATCACAAACAAAATTTCAGTGAAAGGAGCCTTCCAAATAAGTCCTTTAGCAATTCTTCCATAAGTATAGAGCACTTATGTAAGTATATTAATGAAATACACTACCGACAAATTGATGGGTTTTATACTGTGCACTGCCTGGGTATACAGTGGACCCTTGAATATCGTGAATTTTGGAAATCGCGACTTTTCGTCAAAATATTGGCTTAATTTTCATGATTTGGCTTAGAAATCAGCAGTCTTATGAAAGCGAGTAGGAACGGACTCTCAGCTGCCGCAGGCTACAAACACAACTCAGAGTCAGTCTGGCATTGTATCTCGGCGAGTCACGATCACTTCATACGTTCATACAATACATTTCTTAATATTTCATTCATTTTAATAATAATAATAATAATAATCTCCATGGGAAGTGGAACAGAATTCTTCCTCCGTAAGCCATGCGTGTCGTAGAGGCGACTAAAATGCCGGAGCAAGGGGCTAGTAACCCCTTCTCCTGTATATATTACTAAATGTAAAAGGAAAACTTTGTTTTTCATTTTGGGCCACCCGCTCGGTGGGAAACGGCCGACGTGTTGAAAGAAGAAAATAATAATAATAATAATTTTTATTTCTATGCATGTTACAAGTGTACAATATTATTGGTAGTTACAATTATAAAACAATTATAAAACTGTAATGCAAGGAGAGCCACTGGCATGCCATGGCATTAGGGGCAGTTTATTCTAGAGACTTATTCACTAAGTATTTAATGCTAAAGAAATTGATTGAGTTTATTTTAGTTCTGTATTATTTAAATTATTATATGGTTATACATACTATTAAAAGACAATACAAGAGAAATTGGTTGAGTTTAATCTAGTTGTATAATTTATTTCAAGTTACAGTATGTTGATGCTATACTAGTATAATAACAATACTAGAAATTGTTTTTAGAGTTTCTTCTAGATATATATTTTATTTCAAATTAAGAAAATGATGATACTATAAGATTTTAAATGACAATATGATGATATGAAATTGCAACAAGTGTTAAGGAGGATGAACATATCAAATTGAGATCATCTTAAGTAAAATAATATTGGGTTTGGAAGTTTGTTACAGTATGAGTATTTAGTATAGGGTGAGTAGGTGATTTTTGAGAAGAGTCTTGAATTGATTTTCCGACAAGGCTAACTTGATATTTACTGGTAATGAATTCCAGATTCTGGGGCCCTTTATGTGCATAGAATTTTACATTGGTTAGTATGGACTCGGGGTATGTCAAATAGTGATCTGTGTCTTGTGTCATGTTCGTGGGACCTATTAAAGTTGTTGAGGAGAATTCTGAGCGCAGGGTTGATATTAGCATGTAGAGTTTTATGTATGTAGAAGGCACATGAATAGGTATGAATATTTTTATGGTGAGTAGTTTTAAGGTTCTGAATATAGGTGGAGTATGCTGTCTAGAGTGGGAATTTGTTATCATCCTGACTGCAGCCTTTTGCTGGGTTATGAGTGGTCTAAGGTGATTTAATGTTGTTGAGCCCCATGCACAGATTCCATAGGTGAGATAAGGGTAGATAAGAGAATGATATAGTGCAATGAGAGCTGGTTGAGGCACATAATAGCGTATCTTAGATAATATACCTACTGTCCTTGAGATTTTCTTGGAAATTTGTTGTATGTGTGTTTGGAATTTAAGACTACTGTCAAGGTGGATTCCTAGGAATTTTCCCTCTGTGAGACTTGTGATGGGTGAACCATTTAGCGTTATGTTAATGGAACATTTGCAGCTTTGTTTCCAAACTGAATGTAGTAGGTCTTGTCCGTATTGAGAGTAAGCTTATTTGTCATCATCCATGTTGATATTTTCTGTATCGGCATTAACTGTGTTGGCTAGACGACTGGATTTGGGTAGAGAAGACATATGTTGTGTCATCTGCAAACAA